>SZWC01004685.1:59082-84519 GCA_023375785.1 Penium margaritaceum | reverse complement strand
CGACCAAGCCGCTGAAGGACAAGGAGAGCAATGCGTGGAAGACGCCACAAGAAGTGTGGAGCGGGAGGAAGCCGGCGGTGGGTCACCTCCTCACGTTTGGTTGTGTTGCACATGCAATGGTGCAGGCACGTGAGGGACGGAGCAAGCTGGACCCGCGTACCCATCGGTGTGTTTTCCTTGGATATGAGAGCGGAAGCAAGGCGTATCGGCTCTTTGACCCAAGGAGGCAGTAGATTGTGCGGAGTCGCGACGTCACGTTCGACGAGAAAAGCCGTTTGACAGACAAGGAGGCAGGTCTCTCCAAGAGGGGGGAGTGGATGCCACTCCTTGAGGGGGAGACGCCGGAGGACGTGAATGAGGGTGACGTCCTCGTAGCAGCACAAGCCGGAGATGATCGCCTGAGGGATGGGCGAATGGCACAATTTGTTCCGACCAGTTCGGATGAGGAATCCGAAACACCGGAGATGGACGTGGAGGCGGGGAGTCGACCGATGTCTCCAAGGTCTCCAAGAGAGGGGGAGCAGGCGCTAGGAGAGGATGGCACCGAAAGCAGACAGCAACAACAGCAACCGACTCAAGAGCCCCGCACGAGCAACCGTATGCAAAGAAGGGTAAAAAGATATCATGCCAACAAGGGCATTTGGACTGGGTTCGCGCAAGAGGAGCCTCAAGGAGGCACTGCACAAGAAGGATGGGGCTGAGTGGGAGGGAGCAATAAAATGCAAGCTCGCCTCCCATGAGGAGGAAGTCTCCTCAGTTCTAGGTTGAGCATGGACAATTGCCATGGGTGACGCGCAAGGGGGAGATTTTTGGAATGATGCTCCTCACCATGGCAGGAGTGACTCCAAAAAGGAACACCAAAAAGACAAGCCTTAGTGGCTTAGTGGTTAATGGTGTCCACCTCTAGAGGCAGGGGCCCGGGTTCAAGTCCCACAAGATGAAATTCTGCCCTGCCTCAAGGGAGGTGGAAAATAGATGCCAGGAAGCTAGCTCAACCTCTAGAGTTCCTCTTTAAGTTTCTAGAAGGCCAGGTGAGGGTCCAGGAAGGTGGCACACCTTCTAGAAGGGGTGACTTNTCCTACAAGGCATCTAGAGGTGTCTTGGTCTTCTGGACAACTTCCCTCATACTAGAAGCAAGCTGAGGAATCTAGGAAGGGGCAGAAGCTTCTAGAGGAGGGAAGGGATGCCTTCCTAGGTGGGAAATGGACAGGCTACCAAGGAGCACTCTAGAAGCCATAGAATCTGCTAGGAAGCTCCAAATCTGGCATGCTTTGGTGTTCTGGAAAGCTTAGATCAGTGGCTATAAAATGCCACTGCTTGTGAGCCTTGATCAAATGTTAATTCTCATCCAATTGAGGACAAAACTATTGCCTCACTCTCTGACCAGATTTTGCCATCCTTGAAACCAGTTGCCTCCATAGTTTCAGTCTCTCCAAAAACAGTTGGTGGTGTGAACCAGCCACTGCTAGGGACCCTCCAGGGTGCACACTCACCCTCAGGATAACAAGAACCAGAAGTGTGGGCCCATAACCTTTTTTTAATGCGCCGGATAGCAATGGTCTAGAAAACGGGTCCCGACATGGGATGCCGCCAACCGCTCTTGGTATTACAACCAAGATAACATATCACCCTTGAACGAGGGATCCACACTTTAGGTTCGTTTGGTTTGCAACCTCATGAAGTCCACATGTTGGTCTTTAGTGTCTACCTTTGGTTGGACACTCTGTGAGGAGTCTCAAAG
The DNA here is from genome assembly GCA_023375785.1 of Penium margaritaceum. NCBI lineage: Eukaryota > Viridiplantae > Streptophyta > Zygnematophyceae > Desmidiales > Peniaceae > Penium > Penium margaritaceum. The sequence goes on along the minus strand of SZWC01004685.1, from coordinate 82,778 downwards.
GCAAGAACTGTAAATGGATGCATGCAAGGTACAGGCTTTTATACTTGCAGAGCTTTGCTAAAGCTTCTGCTTGTAGTGGCTCCACTGGAGCCAACCTCAACCTACATTCCTACTTGGTGCGTCCTTAGACCGCCAACTGTCATCCTCAAGGCAGGTTCTAGTGAGCTTCCTGGAAGCTTCCTATCCCAGTTTTGGCCACAATGAAAATTACGGCCGTCGTGGGGTTTGAACCTTTGACCTCTCGTTTGAGACTCCCATGCCTAATCAACAAAGCCAAAAAGGTATGCTTCCTATGATGAGCCACAGGGGACATACCCATTTATGGGCAGTGCATTCCTGGCCCATCTCTGAAAAGACCAAGGGGTCATACTCCATAGAGCAGTGCATGCATTGTCTGTATGTGTAGCTAGCCAGCTAGGCAGTGGACAAGGTGCATACTATTTCAACAAGGTCGCCATGTGAGACTGCCTGCATTGATAATTCCATGAACGATGTACTAAATTTCATTTACCTGACCTCTCATCATGCGGTGGCCTGGCGATTCTAGCCCATAGCTCACTTTCCATCCAGATGGTGCCAGCGCCGCGTTAATTTCTCCAAGGAAGGTTTCAAGTTGTGTGCTTTGCCCTGGCATATGAGTTAGGACGTCCATCCAGGGTAACGCAATGGACGTACAGTTAAAGAATTGCTGGATGGCATCTGCCACTGACTAGCACGGTTGTCTTTGTGCGACTAGAGTCACATCTGGTTGGGTGCGCGTCGTGAGTGTAGGGGCTGGGTCGCGTCGCGCATGGCGAAGCCAATCCCCGTATTCCTTGTGTGTCCATCCTGGCGCATCCTTGAAGAGGTCGGTTCGTCTTCATACGTTGATGTGGCCGATGTTCACGTCGTGCTGAGGGAAGCCCTTGAAAGGACATGCCCAGCGATATTCTTCAGCAGTGAGATCTCGTTCCTGACCTTGGATCAAGACTTCCTCCTCAGGAGGGGTTTCGTCAGGAAGTGATTGTTCCCCGTGTGATGGTGTTTTGTGGGGGCTACGGTCTTTCCATCCTTCACGCGGCAGTTGGCTGAGAGCGTTTGCATTCCGGTTTGCAAATGCCGGCTGATATTTGATCGTGAGATTGTATCCTTGGAGAAGCAGGACCTATTTGCGAAGAATGCCCTCGTGGTTTTGTGTTGTAAGCAGCCATTGGAGGGCCTGATGATCCGTGAGGATAGTGAAGGGTTTTCTGTTTTTTGCATAATCTCTGTAGAACTGGATGGCCCATAAGACCGCCAGGCATTCTCCCTTCACAGGACGGTACTTTGCCTCAGCGTCGTTGAGCGCACGGCTGCCATAACAGACCACCCTCATCATGCCGTCGTCTCTGCGTTGAGATAACATGGCCCCAATGCCCTCCTGGGAGAAGTCCGTTGTGATGACGAATGGGAAGTTGAAGTTCAGGAACTCGAGCATCGGAGCCGTGATAAGGCGATGCTTGATCTCAACCCATGCGAGGTGACAGGTCTCCGTCCACTCAAATTGTTCATCTTGGTGGGTAAGGCGTTGCAAAGGACAATTTTTTTTTGGCATGGTCGCGGAGGAACTTGCGGTAGAAGCTGACAAAGCCCAAAAAGATTTTGACCTGGGATGATGTGATTGGGCGCTTCCATTCACGGACGCCTGCAATCTTGGCAGGATCCGCAGATATTCCTTGGGCATTGATGATAAATCCCAAGAACTCCATGCTGTCTGCTCCAATAACACATTTAGCGGCTTTCAAACGAATATTCACTGAGCGTAGAGCTGAAAATACAGCATCTAGCGAAGCCATCAGCTCTTGGAAGCTAAATGCGGCGACCATGACGTCATCCACATAACGGCATGCATTGGGGACATCCTGTAACACTTGATCCATCACGCGTTGAAACGTAGCACTGGCATTGCGCAATCCGAAAGGCATGCGGGTGAATGCATAGAGCCCATCCGGTGTGATGAAGGCTGTTTTTAGCATTGAATTCCGGTCCATAGGAATGGTATGAAAGGCAGACTTGACTTCAAGCTTGGCAAACCAAGTTTTTCCACGTTGTCGCTCTTGGATGTCAACAATGAGTGGCATGGGGTAGGCGTCCTCCACAGTGACCTTGTTGAGGTCACGAAAGTCGACACAGAAGCGTTTGGTACTGTCCGGTTTTCCCACGATCACCAGGTTTGAACGCCATGGGCTTTCTACTTCAATGATGACACCCTGCTCCTTGAGTTCGCACAGTCCTTCATTAATGACGTCCTTCTGGTCCTGGAGCAGGCGACGAGCCTCCTGTTTATGTGGAGGTGCATCTCCAGTGTTGATGACATACACCGTGTCGACTGCTTCAATCTCCGTTGACTTGCCCGCAAACACTTCTTCGTGGTATGTGAGGAGCTCCTTAGCTTCTTGCCTCTGATCCCGTGTCAGGCGCTCATGGAGCATGTGGTCCCACCGTTGGGAATTCGGGACCGTTGATGGTGGAGGTTCTTCATCTCCCACCAGACCAGCTCCGAGGTCAGGATTGGGATCCCAGTAGTCATAGACCTGGAGGTGAAAAATGCGAGAAGCTCCTGGTGTAATAGTGACGGCCTTTGATTGACGCACGGGTGGATCTTCGTCGAGGCACAGCCAGCCGACGTCACTCATTGGTTCCTCGTCCTAGTCTCCTGAGTCCACATCTTCATAGGGGGCAGCATCATTGTCACGCACCAACATTTTTCCCTTGTGCTCCGCCTCCCTGGTAAGATCATCTGGGACCATTGGTTGTGTGGTCGCTGGCAGAGATGGTTGGTCCAACGCCTGAGGATGCTCTGAATGATTTGGAGAGATTAGTGTCTGGCTGGAGTTATTGGAGTGGCCGTCTGATGTGTTGAGGAACAACCACGTGGGGATTCCACTAACGGCTTAGGTATCCCACCCACGGGAATCTGCGGGCGATCATCCGCCAGAGCGGCCTGTGCTCGTATGGTGCATGGCTGTTTGTGTGTTGTTGGATTCATGGTCTCTTCTTCCTCTGCTTTTGGTGAGATAACGGGAGAGGCATTGTGCTTTGGGAATGCCAGGCTAGAACTCCTGGCGGCATGATCTTCGGCACGGGCTTCTTCCAACAAGAAGGGGTGGCCAAACTGTATAGGCATTGCCTTCCTTGGGCCCACAATCAGTGCTGCACAGGTGGTATAACCTGACGAGGTCAGCTGTATGACTCCGTCTGCATAGAATAGGCCAGCTTGTTGGGGAATGAGGTAATTTGTTCCTAGCAAGACATCGTAGGTGCGGGCCACTGTGAATTGCATTTGTACAACCTCGTGGATGAGGCCCACCTGCAGGGGAAGGTTGTCTATGACACCATGTCCTGTATCCATGCCGCCGGACGCATTGGTAAACACTTTGGATGTTGGTTGAATCTTGTGCTGCCAACCAATCACTTGCAGGACCTGGAGTGTCACTGTAGTGTGAGTAGCCCCAAGGTCAATGACGGCTAGGAACGTTTTGCCACATATCCACACGAATCAGCTGGCCACTTCATGGTGGGCGGCCTGCCTTCGAGGTGGTACAAGAGGCATGGGCCGCCACCCCCACGTGCCGGGTTCGATCCGAACGGCTATCTTGCTAAGGCGATCATGTGGGGCCTGGGTGCAGCTGAGGTGAATCCCGGCTGGCCGAAGTTTCTCGGCGTATTCCTGTAAGACCGCCGCAAAGTCCGGGAGACAGGTGGGGTTCTGTTGTAAATATTCCCCCAAGGATATATCCTGGAAGGGGCAGTGGAAGGAGGTCAAGGCACCAGTTGCAGGCTCATTGTCTGTCAAGGGTGCAAATGTCACCTTCCGGCGTCATGGGGGTGTGGAGTCTCTTGAAGAACGCGTGCGCGGTACAGGTGGGGGCTTTGGGAGCACTGCCAAAATCTGATTTGACAGGCGGGTCGAGCACGCCTCAACACACGTTTGCAGGTCTGCCTCGGCCCGGTCCCGTTGCTCCTTGTATTCATGCATGCGCTCATACTTTTCTGTGATCGACCATCCTTCCACACCTTGTGCCTGAGCGACCGTGACGAGTTCCTGTTCCGCAGCCGTCGGAGGAGTTTCCGTGGTCTGTTCTTCAGAGTGGGAGAGACCCAACTTCACATTTCGTACGGGCACGTCTGTCGTAGAAGATTGGGTGGTAGCTGGTACTGCTCCCGTTTCCCTCTGTTGCGCATATGCTTTCCATTGTGCTGGTCCATTGCCCGCCGGACCAGAAGGCCGGGTGGCAACATTGGGGCCGACCGCCTGTCGGCCAGCCGTAGGTCCTGATCCCATCAATCCGCGTCCTTGGTACTGTCCTCCTCTGTGTGGTACACCAGGTACCGGGGTGGGATTGGGACATTCTCCGCACCGATGGGTGAATTCTCCACACCCATAGCAACTTCCGGGTGGGAAATTGCGGGGATTCATAGGATTGGGTGCTGAAGCTCCTGCTGGCATGCGGATGTTGGGAACCACATGTTCCCGTGGAGCAGACTGTTCTCGAGCCGCTTGGCGTTTGATTTCTCTTTGCTGATGTTCCGCTTCTTCCTTCAGCGCGTCCAATGTGCTGAATTCTCTCAAGTCTAAGGTGTTGGCAATCACCGGGACAAGCAAATCCCGGTAGTATTCCTTAATCATGCGCAGAGGTATATCGATGCAACGCGTCGAGATCTTGGTGAACTTGTCGTTGCGTAGCTTGATGTTTTTCCCGGCTTTCATGCGGATGGTACAAATCTGGAGCTCTGCTTCTTCCAAGCTCATGGGGTCAAATTGCTTGGTCATCCTGTTTGCCAAATCATCGAATTCAACAAACGGACGTTCTCTATGTTCTGTAGTGAACCACTCCAAAGCCTTCCCTTGCAGCGCTAGGTGTACCGCTGGGACAATGTAGTCAGGAGATAACAGCCCATAGTCAAGACAAGTGCCCAACTTGGACAGCCACATGGCCAGGTCCTCCTCTGGTTCACCCTTGAAGACGTCGAGCTTTGGAAGTGTATAGGAAGCCTTCACCACTGAATTCGAAGTCAGTTCCTGCGGAGGCAACACCTGCACTTGTGCCCGTGGCTGGGCCCCCAGGTGGGGTCGATGCACTTGCGCCAGGCCAACTGCTCTTGTACCAGCCGATGAAGCGGTTCCCCGTTCCTTCGCTCGAACACGTCCCACGTCGGTCCTTCCCAGTCCAGAGCCCTCCTCTTGCTGCCTTGCCGAACTCTCTTGTATTCGCACAATGTGCTGCTTGCCTTCATGAGCCATTGATCCTTGCCCAGGTCCCGTTGTATTACCCGGCGCTCGTGGTCTTTGTTGGAGTCTTCCTGCCATAGAGACGTCTGATGCTTTGCCTGCCTGGTAATGAGACAACTGTATCTTGGATTGGGCAGATGGCACAGAATGTTTGGTTGATGGAGTCCCCGTCGGGATGTGCGCCTCTCCCAGGGCTCGGACTTGTCTAGGGGTCCCAGTCATGAAGGAAGGATTGAGCCCTCTTCGAGCTGGTATTTCTCGGTGGCGCGACACTCCCACAACAGAGGATGCCTTGCTCGTCTGCTGCGGATGTTGAGACTATTGCCCAGCATCTGGGCGACGTGAGGTCATGGTGAATGGGGTTTCTCATCGAGTTTCCCTCCTCCCTTGTCCTGCGTCCTCCGGGCTTCTGCGTGCACGTGGTGGAGAAACACCGCTGTCCGAAGCCTGTCGTCGAGGATGAACGGCTGGGCGAAAGGGGGATGCCCGAGGACAGAAGACCACAAGCTGATGCAGGGTATGCAAGGCCTGCACTGAGGGACGATGCAGTGATATTTCTTCTTCTTCTTGGTCTTCGTCCAGGTCTGCATGTTCTCTGTCATGGATAACAGAGCTTATGGGTGATGACGTCCTTGTGGTAGAGAATTTGAGGCGCCGCGGTGCATGCTGTTCTGGAGCCATGTCCACTGTCTCATACACAGTCCTTCCATCTGGAGTCGTTACTTCATGGAGTAAGATGGGTCCATCATCTGCTCCCAGCTCCTGTTCTTTATTGGATACGTAGTCTTCCATGTGCAAGTAATCACGCTGCCCGTGGTGATGGCACGCCTTGTCTTCTTCCAGATCTTCTTGCGTTGCGTCGGCCAACTGTGCTTGTCGGATAGCCTTCCATTCACAGAGTTCCTCGAGACATCTCAGGTGAAATTTTTCTTCCTCGTCATGGTCCATCTCATTCTCCTCGTGGTGCAATTGTGGAGATCGATCATCCACCGGCTCCCACTCAAAGTTGGGGTCCAGGCCTGGAGGATCTTCTGGGCTTCTCTCGTAACGATGCGTGGTGGCGACTCGCCTCATCTTGCCTTCTCAGAAAAAAATGGCTTAGTGGGATTCGCCTTCGCGTCGCCAATGGCCCTGCTAGATCACCCAACTGTATAATCGATCGGTTCCTGCACCTTGTAGGTCGGTTAGGGGAACGCCACTGTGGTCAGAGGAGTCATTGATGCTGAGGTGACGGGTCGCCTAAGTCACTTCCGTTTGGTCGAAGATGTGCGCTTCGGATGATAGACTGATCTGAAGGTACCTGTCACCCTCGCCACAGAAAAAAAGTGAGTCCACACTCACCGCACCATTAACACTGTTATACCCTTTTCCACCATCGGCCGGAATGGGGTCTGACAGCTGCAGGGATCAACTCTTTGTCGTGACTCACTTCCCTTTTATGCTACTGCATCGCTTTGACACATATGTCATTCTATATTGCATCTGGTTGATTATAAGGGTGTTTTCATTGACCCAAAGACTTGATCTAGTTCCTCCCCTGGGCATTCGCTGAACCATTGACCGGATCACCATTGGGAATATGTCATTCTTGACCTTTACCTAGGTGATTCATGGGCATTCATTCACGGATGATGAATCATGCACCGGACAATACAGTTACCACCTAAGACGCTCCTAGTCGTTTGACGGATTATTCAGAGCATCATCATGGGAACACNCCTGGTTGATTATAAGCGTGTTTTCATTGACCCAAAGACTTGATCTAGTTCCTCCCCTGGGCATTCGCTAAACCATTCACCTGATCACCATGGGGAATATGTCATTTTTTACCTTTACCTAGGTGATTCATGGGCATTCATTCACGGATGATGAATCATGCACTGGACAATACAGTTACCACCTAAGACGCTCCTAGTCGTTTGACGGATTATTCAGAGCATCATCATGGGAACACGTCAGGCTTACCCCCCCCCCCCTTTTGTTCCTTACTAATTCATCAATGTTCTTCATTAACAGTCAATCATTCACCGGACAACACGACACTGGCCCAGGACAAATGCTCCTGATGAGACAAAATCCTTAACAATTAAAACATCTACATTCAGTCAAAAGTGGAAGCACATGGTCAACATGCATCTCACAACCTACGCATCACCAAGCAACATGCGCAAACCATACGCCTCCTGCTCCGCTGGATCATCAGTCGGGGTCGATCCTTGCACGAACACCCTACGCTTGACTCTTCCTTGGTCATTTGCTCGTGCAACAGCGGGGCGCAACTCCAATGGACTGTCAATCGGCCGCCCTGCGCCAGAATGAGCACTCGCCAGATTGCCCTCCCGAAGGTAGAAGAGTTCTTGTAGGTACCGCTGGTAGGCTCAGAATGCCTCGGCCCGTTCCTCGGCGGCTTCCACGGCGCGCCGCCCAATGTCACGCGCGGCCTCCTGCCAAATTCCCACGGGACGAGGCTCTTCGTCACTGGGAATTCTCCGCAGCCATGGTTGCCAGAACTGCTCCAGAGCTCTACCGGCAGGGTGATGCAACCATTGCATCACTCCCAAGACCGTCTGCATGCCAAGTCGATGGGGCAAATTGCAACAGCTGCAGATGGCGTAGAAGGTCACCGAGGAGTCTCGGGCGGCTCTTGTCAAGCTGGGCGGCTGGAGCTCCTGCGGAAACTCAGGACTCGGCCATGCCGGTTTGGTAATGTGCTCTGCAGGAAGCGGTCTTCCCATGCGGGAGGGAGTGTTCGCATACACACACACACACGCACACACACACGCACACACCTCCTGACTCCTCTAACATACCCTAGCTTTTCTACTCTAACTCGTCGCGAGACGGGATACAGGTCCCCCTCGACAGTCTGGGTTGACTGAGGGGCAGCAATCTCTCAGTCTTGCTAGTCACCGCTGGGCTCGACTTCCCAGGATGGGCAGTTGATCGTTCACTCGAGCGCGTGCAATGTCGAGTGTGAATATCCCAGTCGTCTCAGCATCAGCAATCGGTCAGTTGTTGATCACCTTTTCTTATCCTCCTTTTCGTGCCGCCCTTCCAATACTTCTGTCTCGTCCACAAGCCCCCTTCACGGCTCGCACATCAAAAGTGCCTCTGGATGAGGCGCCTCAAATGCCGCTCCTCTTCCCGTGGTTTGGGTGCGACTCTGTTGCCATCAAGCCGGCTTCGGGTCACCTTCTTTCCTTTCCCGTAGCTCCGGTCAGATCACAGCCTCCCCCGCAACTGTCCTTTCCGCGCCTCGTCGCCTTCCGGAGTCTAACTGCTCCTCTCGTAATACTTGTTCCTCCTCGGTTGATGATCGTTGGATCATCTGCCGTCCCCTTTCGTGGATCCTGACCCCGGGCCCAATTCCATCCCTTCCTCCGGTGGATTAACGAAACATCGTTAACATAGGATGCGACTAGGGTGCAACTAGGACGCAACTAGGGCGCAAGTAGGATGCAAGTAGGGTGCAACTAGGGCGCAACTAGGACACACCTAGGACACAATTCAGGCACAACTAGGGCACAACTAGGGTACAACTAGGGTGTAACTAAGGCATAACTAGGGCGCAGGTAGGGGGCAAGTATGGTGCAACTCGGACGCAACTAGGGCGCAATTTGGTACAACTAGGGCACAACTAGGATGCAAGTGGGGAGTAACTAGGGTGCAACTAGGGCAGAACTGGGATGCAAGTAGGGTGCAAGCACGGTCCAACTAGAATGTAGGTAGCGCTTAACTAAGGTACAAGTAGGGTCGAACAATGGCACAGCTAGGGCGGAAGGAGGACGGAAGTAGGCCACAAGTAGGATGCAACTAGGGTGAAACTAGGGCGCAACTAGGGTGCAACTAGGACGCAAGTAAGGCGTAAGTAGAGCACAACTATGGAAGAACTAGGGCGCAACTAGGGCTTAACTAGGGCGCAAATAGGACGTAGCTAGTGCCTAATTGAGGCACAACTAGGAGGCAACTAGGGTGCAACTAGGGCGCAAGTAGGGTGCAACTAGGTGTAACTAGGACGCAACTAGGGCACAACTAGGGTGCAACTAGGATGCAATTAGGGTGCAACTAGGGTACAACAACGGCACAACGAGGGTGTAGCTAGTGCCCAACTGAGGTGCAACTAGGACACAACTAAGGCGTAAGTAGAGTGCAAGTAGGGTGCAACTAGGGCACAACTAGGGCATGACTAGGGCGCAACTAGGGTGCAATTAGGACACAACTAGGACTCAAGTAGGGTGCAACTAGGGCACAACTAGGGCACAACTGAGGCGCAAGTAGGGCATAACTAGGGCGCAACAAAGACACAACTAGGCCGCAACTAGTGTCCAACTGAGACACAACTAGGGCACAACTAGGGCACAAGTAGGGCGCAAGCAAGGCACAACTAGGGTGCAACTAGGGCGTAACTAGGGTGCAACTAGGGTACAACTAGGGTGCAACTAGGGTGTAACTAGGGTATAACTAGGGCGCAAGTAGGTTATAACTGGGGCTCAACTAAGGCACAACTGGGACACAACTAGGGTGCAAGCAGGGCGCAACTAGGGTGCAACTACGGCGCAACTAGGGTGCAACTAGGAAGCAAGTAGGATAGAAGGTAGGGCGCATTTAGGGTGCAAGTATGGCATAACTAGGGTACAACTAGGGTGCAACTAGGGCATTATTACGGCGCAAGTAGGGTGTAACTAGGGCGTAACGAAGGCGCAAATAGGACACAACTAGGGTGCAGCTAAGGAGGACCTAGGGCACAAGTAGGGTTAAACTAGGACGCAACTAGGACACAACTAGGGGGCAAGTAGGTAGCGAATAGGGTGCAACTAGAGCGCAAGTAGGGTGCAACTAGAGCGCAACTAGGTCGTGACTACGGCGTAGCTAGTGCCCAACTGAGGCGCAACTAGGGCCTAACTAGGACGCATCTAGGGCGCAAGTAGGGCGTGACTAGGGCATAACTAGGGCACAACTAGGGTGCAAGTAGGGTGCAACTAGGGTGCAACTAGGGCGCAACTAGGACGTAGCTAGTGCCCAACTTAGGCACAACTAAGGTACAACTAGGGTGCCAGTAGGGCGCAAGCAGGATGCAACTAGGGCATAACTAGGATGTAACTAGGATGCAACTAGGGCGCAACAAGGGCGCAAGTAGGACGGAACTAGGGCACAACTTGGGCGCAACTAAGGCGCAACTAGGACGTAACCAGGGTGTAACTAGGGTTCAACTAGGGCGCAACTAGTGCCCAACTGAGGTGCAACAAGGGCGCAACTAGGAGATAAGTAGGGTGCATCTAGGGTACAACTAGGGTGAAACTAGGATGTAACTACGATGTAAGTACAGTACAACTAGGGTGCAACTAGGGCGCAACTGGGACGTAAGTTGGGCACAAGGAGGACGCAAGTAGGGCGTAACTAGGGTGCAACTAGGATACAACTAGGGTGCAATTAGGGTACAAATAGGGGACTCGTTGTCGCACTACCATGAAGGATGGAAGACGTTGTCATTTGTGTGCTTGATGAAGAAATCTTCTTCGATGCAGGTCACAGCGAGATTGGCAGTTTGACTGGGCGGATTCTTGTACCAAGTGAAGGCTGAGGATAGCGGCTGAAGACTACAGAGGAGACAAAATTGGACGCAAGGGCAAAACCATATGCGCTGCTGATTGTAGAGGGATAAGATGCTACAAGGGGAGGGCGGAGGCCGACGCGCCACAAGAAATCTGCTGCCGGTGTGGGTACAGGCTATTGCAATGTGGGAAGTTAGCTCGTGCAACTCCTTGTGCTGGCCGCAGCTGCTGATCATGATGATGTGAAACGAAGGCAGAAGACTGATGAATTGTGGACGCAAGGGGGGAGCCGCGTGCGTTGGGGAAAAAAATTGGCGTAGTGCAGGTCGCCGCTAGATTGGCGGTTCGACCGGGCGGATCCTTGTGGCGAACGAATGATAATGATGGAAGAGGCTGATTGCTGATGAACTGGACGCAGGGGCAAAACCACGTGCGCTGCTAAGTAGGGAAGTAGGGTGCGGCAAGGAGAAGGCAAGAGCCGACGCGCCGCAAGAAATCTGCTGCCGGCTTGGATGAAGACCATTTTGAGATTGGCAGCTGGTCCGTGCAGGTCCTAGTGCTGGCCACGGATGTGGAAGATTGCTGATGAGGAAGGAGATGGCGGATGATAAATCCTGGAAGCAGGGGCAAGCTACGTGCACTGCGGAGAGGAATCGGCATGGGCAAGTTTGCCGTGAGATTGACGGTTCGACCGGGGGAATCCTTGTGCCGAGTGGAGGCTGATGAAAGCTAATGATAGCAGGCATCGGATTGATGTTGCTGAGGAAGCGGGTGATGTGGCAAAGATGATAATACTGAGGAGAAGGAAGACAACAAGCTGATTCAGCGAGGAGGTCCTCTGATGTGAGAAGACCAACGGCTTGTGCCTCAGTTGGCCCGAGACCGACGGGCGGGAAGACTAGTGGTGTTCGATGTCCTTACTCTGCGAAGAGGTCTACTGCAGCAAGGGAGGTCAAGAGAAGTAGAGATATCCACGGTTGTCAGGAGAGTGACGGCTTGTTCCCCAGTTGGCCTGAGACCAACGGGCAGGAAGACAGATGGTGTCCGATGTACCGACAACAAATGGAGCTCTATTGCTGCTGAGGACGAAGAAGGACGGCGCGAGAAGGTAGCATGAGAAGATGAGAGAGCCAAGGAGGAGAAAGCCCTAGATGACGAGGATGAGGCTAATGAAGCTGGTAGAGCAGGTTTTGACAACTGCAGCAGCTGGAAGAGAGTAGAATGGAGGAGGCACTGTGGGAAGTGGATGTGGTGATGAGATGGTGATCGTGACAGGCGGTTTTAAGGGTGTCATGAGAAGCATTGAATGAAGTAGGTTGAGGAAGTCTGGTAGGGGTGGGTAATATTAATCAGTAGACATGCACAAAGACAAGATTGCGGGCGACACGAAGCTTTGAAGAAGTTGGTCGCAGCAGGCGGCTTGAGAGCTGCTTGTGACTGTAGATAGCAGAGAGTCACCAGATGTTTCCAGACGTAGGATGATGGAGCGCTTTGTCATGATGACGAGAAGCCACCACAGCATTGGGAAGCGATTGAAGGGACACTGCTGACATTAGCTGCTGATTAAGCTGAAAGGTGTAGTATGGCAGTGGCGGTAGACATTAGACAGAGTGGCAAACAACGATAAAGGAAGTGATGACGTGGTCAGGAGGAACCATGTGGTGTCACTTGAGGCTCTGATACCGTCAGAATAATGAAGTGAGAGGTAGAAGAGACGGCAGAAGGAGAGAAGGGCAGAGCGACTTGACAGTCATGAATGTGCTAACGTAAGCAAGGAGCAATGTAGGGAGTTAGTCGTAGAGCTTGTAGAGAGGAGTTTCAGACTGAGGTAGAGGGTTGGAGCGAAGCATAGAGGATCAACAAGCTGAGAGAGTTAAGCAAGGAATGAACATCCTTGGTATATACAAACAGAACATGACAAAATCACAGAGCAACAACTTCTTTCCGCTAGCCAGGTGTGGGTGACAGATGTCATATTATTAAGGGATAACTTGACTGTTGGACGAATGGTCACCAGAACAATACACCGTTTAGTCAAGGTGGTTTGTTGCTGGACCTGAACCATTACTGAGAATCTTGATATTCCTCCTTTCCCTTGTCAATCCCTCATTTTTATAATGCCTGGCAATGCCTGGGAAATCCCTGGCAGTGCCTGGGCAATGCCTGGCAATGCCTACCAATGACTAGAAATACGTGGCAATACCTGGCAATGCCTGGCAATGCCTGGGAAATGCCTCGGCCATGCCTGGAGATTCCTGGCAATGCATGGACAATGCCCAGCAATGCCTCAAAATACCTGGGCATTCTCGGGCATAGCCTGGTCATGCCTGGATAATTCTTAGCAATGCCTAACAATGGTTGGACAATACAAGCAATTCCTGGCAATGCCTTGCAATGCCTAGGACATGTCTCGCAATGCCTATACAATGCCTTGCAATGGCTGTCAATGCCTGGCCATGCCTGAGCGATGCCTGTCAATGCCTGGGCAATGCTTGGCAATACCTGGGAAATACCTGGTAATGCCTCGCAATGCCTGGCAATGCTTGGCAATGCCTGGCAATGCTCAGCAATGCGTGGGTAATGCCTGACAATGCCCGTTAATGCCTGGCAATGCCTGGAAAATTCTTAGGCAATGCCTGGCAGTGCCTGGTATTGCCTGGTAATTCTTGGAGGATGCCTGGCAAAGCCTAGCAATGCATGGACAATGCCTGGTGATGCGTGGAAATACGTGGCAATGCCTGGAAAATTCCTAGCAATGCCTAGAAATGCATAGGCAATACTTGGCAATGTCTGGCAATGCTTGGTAATGCTTGGGTAATTCCTGGAATTTCCTGGAAATACCTGGGCAATGCGTGGCAATGCTTGGGCAATGCCTGGCAATGCTGTGGAAATTCCTGGGCAATGCCTAGCAATGCCTGGCAATGTTTTGGCAATGCCTGATAATGCCTGGCAATGCCTGGAGAATGCCTAGCAATGCCTGGGCAATGCCCGGGCAATGTCTGGCAATGCCTGGACAATGCGTTGCAATGCCTATGCAAAGCTAGGCAATGCCTAGACAATACCTGGAAATACCTGACAATCCCTGGGCAATGCCTGGCAATGCCCACGAACACTTGGTAGTGTCTCTGCAATGCCTAGCAATGCCTCAAAATGGTTAGGCAATGCCTAGAAATACCTTTACAATTCCTGGACAATGCCTGAGCAATACCAGGCAATGCTTGGGCAATGCTTGACAATGCTTGGCAATGCCTGGGCAATGCCTGGCACTGCTTGGCAATGCCTGAAAATGTCTCGGCAATGCCTGGAAATGCCCAGCAATGCTTGGTTATGCCAAGGTAACAACTGGAAATGCCTGGAAATACATCGAAATTCCTGGAAATTCTCGAGCAATGCCTGGTAATGCCTTGGAAATTCCTGGGTAATTCTTGGTAATGCCTGGGCAATGCCTAGCAATGCTTGGACAGTGCCTGGCAATGATTGGCAATGCCTGGGCAATGCTTGGCAATGTCTGGCAATGCCTGGATAGTGCATTTCAATGCCTGGACAATGCCTGGGAATTCCTGCAATGCCTGGTAATGCCTAGCAATGCTTGGGCGATGGCAGGTAATGGCTGGGAATGTCTGGCAATGCCTGGGTAATGCCTGACAGTGCCTGGAAATGCCTGGGCAATGCCTGAAAATGCCTACAAAATGCTTGGAAATGCCTTGCAATGTCTGGACAATGCGTGGCTATGCCTTGCAATGCCTAGACAATGCCTGGACAATGCTTGGAAATGCCAGGTAAAGCCTGGGAAATGCCTTGAAGTGCTTGGTAATGCCTGGATAATGTCTCGTAATGCCTGGTAATGCTTGGGTAATGCCTGGAAATGCCTGGGTAATGCCTGGGAATGCCTGGCAATTCCTGGGTAATGCCTGGCAATGCATGGGCAATGCATGGAAATGCCTATGCAATCCCTGGCAATGCATGGGCAATGCCTGGCAATGCCTTGACAATGCCTTGCAATGCCTGGGCAATGCGTGGAAATGCTTCCAAAACCTCCCAAACACCCTCTGTGCTGTGCCTCTACAGAAGCAAGACTCCCAGGCCTACCTTTCAAGGCTTGCACCCCTCTCCCGATCTAAGGGAGGTGTCAGACATTATTCTGGAGATCACTTCAAGGGGTGCAGCCACTGAGAAAACAAAGAGTGACCATGCAGGTTCATCTCCGGAGTCACACGACTAACATCCAAATGGTCTCACGACCGATAAACGTGCGAGTCTTGCCAAGACCAAATCAACGGATTCATGCGACAACGGTCCAGGCGAAATGCATCTGTGAAGATCTTGACTGCGCCCGTCACTCCTCTATGCGTACGGCTAGCAAAGCCGAATCGTGGTCTCGAGGCGCTCCTCCCTTCTCTCACTCGCCCGAGTTGCCACCTCTATGCCCGCTTGACGAAGCGCGCTAGGCCAGGGCTTTTCTATTTGTATTGCTTGTATTCTAGTCTTTAATCAATCCATTGGATTCTCTTTCAGGCTTGCCCTCTGGGCCGCCTCCAGTCCCTCTGCCTTCACTGTCCTCTCAGCGCCTGTGCTTTCCCATTGCGTCCACTCTTTCCTGTCAACGTCACTCATACGTCAGCAATGCCAGCACCTTCAAGGAAGCTTCCATCCTTCCATGAAAGTGCTGGATCCACTCTTCTTAACAAGTTCTCAGTGCTTGCACCTTCCGTGCTGCACCCACGCTTTGTTCCCATCGCTCTCTATCCGTTTTCGCTTCCATTTTGCCTCTCATTGCCTTCATTGCTTTGCCTCTGCTCGTGCTGCTGTCCTCCATTGAAACGCTTGTCCTTGTGACCGCGTCCACTCAGCGGCAGCACCAGAAATCTTCTGACAATGTCCACATCTTATGGCTACGTGTGAATGCGACATGCACATTCTAGTCTTTAAATTTGACTGGGTGAAAACCGTTGAGCAAAGGTTCCACGAACGTAATGGAGCTCATAGATTTAGGGATGTTTGTTTCAAACAATTTGTCACACATTCTTGCACAATGGTAGGTTTTTCCATCACTAAGCACATTTGATCTTGTATCTCCTCTCAAGGGACAAGGTTTAGTACGTAATGACGGGCAGCAATGAGGTTCAACGAGAGGGGAGAAAGCAACTGAGAAATTGACCTCCTAAAGGGTTCACATTGTTTTACACCATTTTCTAAAAGCATGAATGCACACTCATGATCCACTTTGAACATTGAGTGATCCCCACTAACATTTCTCAGGGGTGAAAAATCCTGCACTGTGGCCTTTTGTGTTTCCATGGCCGTGTCCCTAGTATTGGCCACAAACTTGTCTGTGAACCTGTGCATTACCACCTCCTATACCATCAGGCGGAGTACGACTGCAGCTAGTGCCACAACCTCTTGTCTGCCACCGACAACCTAGGAGCAATCCACCTTGAAAAGTGTGGGCTGGAGGCAGTTGTGGCAGAGGCTTTTGTAGAAGGACGTGTTGGGACGCTCACTAGAAACTTGCATCTTGTTGTTTTTGCGACCGTGTTTGTATTGGACACCTTCTGTTTTTCATTCTTCTTGACTGGCAGACAGAAGTTGCTTACCCTTAACTCCGCGCCGTTGCCTGACCGTCCCTCCAGACAGAAGCAAGATATGGTGGAGCAAGCCAGAGATGAGTAGAGCAAGCCAGATAGTGGTGGAGCAAGCCAGAGAACGGTGGAGGAAACCAGAGAACAGTGGAGCAAGCCAGAGAACGCTAGAGCAAGCCAGAGAAAGGTGCGGCAAGTCAGAAAACGGTGGAGCATGCCAGAGAAAGGTAAAGCAATCCAGTATAGGTGGAGCAAAGCAGAGAACATAGGAGCAAGCCAGAGAACGGTGGAGCAAGCAGGGGAACGGTGGAGCAAGCCAGAGAACGGTTGAGCAAAGCCAGAGAAAGATGGAGCACGCTAGAGAATGGTGGAACAAGACAGAGAACACTGGAGCAAGTCAGAGAATGGTGGAGGAAGACAGAGAACGGTGGAGCAAGCCAGAGAACAGTGGAGCAAGCCAAAGGACGGTCGAGCAAGCCAGAGAACGGTGGATCAAGCCAGAGAATGGTGGAACTAGCCAAAGAACGGTGGAACAAGCCAAAGAATGGTGGAGCAAGCCAGAGAATGATGGAGCAAGTCAGAGAACGTTGGAGCAAGCCTGAGAAAGGTGGAGCAAGCCAGAGAAAGATGGAGCAAGGCAAAGAACGGTGAAGCAAGCCAGAGAAATGTGGAGCAAGCCAGACAACGGTGGAGCACACCAGAGAAAGGTAGAGCAAGCCAACGAAAGGTGGAGCAAGCCAGAGAAGAGTGGAGCAAGCCAGAGAACAGGGGAGCAAGCCAGAGAATGGTGGAGCAAGCCGGAGAACGGTGGAGCAAGCCAGAGAACAGGCGAGCAAGCCAGAGAAAGGTGGAGCAAGCCAAAGAAAGGTGGAGCAAGCCAGAGAACGGTGAAGCAAGCCAGAGAACGGTGAAGCAAGCTTGAGAATGTTGGAGCAAGCCAGAGAAAGGTGGAGCAAGCCAGGGAAATGTGGAGCACGCTAGAAAACGGTCGAGCAAGCCAGAGAATGTTGAAGAAAGCCAGAGAACTGTGGAGCAAGCCAGAGTAAGGTGGAGCAAGCTAGAGAATGGTGGAGCAAGCCAGAGAATGATGGAGCAAGCCAGAAAACAGTGGAGCAAGCCCAAAAACAATGGAGCAAGCCTGAGAACACTGGAGCAAGCCAGAAAACGGTGGTGCAAGCCAGAGAACAGTGGTGCAAGCTCGAGAACGGTGGAGAAATCCAGAGAAAGGTGAAGCAAGCCAGAGAACAATGGAGCAAGCCAGAGAAAGGTGGAGCAAGCCGTAGAAATGTGGAGCAAGCCAGAGAACCATGCAGCAAGCCAGAGAAAGGTGGAGCAAACCAGAATACGGTGGAGCACGCCAGAGAAAAGTGGCGCAAGCGAGCGAAAGGTGAAACAAAGCAGAGAACAGTGGAGCAAGCCAGAGAATGGTGGAGCAAGCCAGAGAAAGGAGGAGCAAGCCAAAGAAATGCAGAGCAAGCCATAGAATGGTGGACCAAGCCAGAGAACAGTGGAGAAAGCCGGAGAATGGTGGAGCAAGCCAGAGAACTATGGAGCAAGTCACAGGACGGTGGAGCAAACGAGAGAACGGTGGAGCAATCCAGAGAACAGTAGAGCAAGCCAGAGAACGGTGGAGCAAGCCAGAGAATGGTGGAGCAAGCCAGAGGACGGTGGAGCAAGCCAGAGAACGGTGGAGCAAGCCAGAGAACGGTGGAGAAAGCCAGAGAACGGTGGAGAAAGCAGGAGAACAGTGGAGCAAGTCAGAGAACGATGGAGCAAGCTAGAGAATGGTACAACAAGCCAAAGAACGGTGGAGCAAGCCAGAAAACGGTGGGAAAACACCACAGAAAGGTGGATCAAGCCAGCAAAAGGTTGAGCAAGCCGGAGAAAAGTAGAGCAAGCTAGAGAACGACGGAGCAAGCCAGAAAATGGTCGAGCAAGTCAGAGAACGGTGGAGCAAGCAAAAGAACAGGTGAGGAAGCCAAAGAAAGGCGGAGCAAGCCCGAAAAAGGTGGCACAAACCAGAGAACGGTGGAGCAAGCCAGAGAATGGTGAAGCAAGCCACAGAATTTGGGAGCAAGCCAGAGAAAAGTGGAGCAAGCGAGAGAACGGTGGAGAAAGCGAGGGAAAGGTGGAGCAAGCCAAAGAACGGTGGACCAGGCCAGACAATGGTGGAGCAAACCAGATAACAGTGCAGCAAGCCAGAGAACGGTGGAGCAAGCCAGATAAAGGTGGTGCAAGCCAGAGAAAGGTGGAGCAAGCCAGAGAACGGTGGAGAAGGCCAGAGAACGTTGGAGCAAGCTTGAGTACGGTAGAGCAAGCCAGAGAGCGGTGGAGCAAGTCGGAGGATGGTGGAGCAAGCCAGAGAACAGTGGAGCAAGCAAAAGAATGGTTGAGCAAGGAAGAGAACGGTGGTGCAAGCCAAGCAAAAGGTGGAGAAACCCAGAAAATGGTGGAACAACCCAAGGAATGGTAGAGGAAGCCAGAGAAAGGTGTAGCAAAATAGAGAATGGTGGAGCAAGCAAGAGAGTGGTGGAGCAAGCCAAAAAACATTGGAGGAAGCCCGAGAACGGTGGTGCAAGCCAGAGAATGGTGGTGCAAGTCAGAGAATGGTGGAGCAAGCCAGAGAACGGTGGAGCAAGCCAGAGAATGGTGGAGGAAGTCAGAGAACGGTGGAGCAAGCCAGAGAACGGTGGAGTAAGCGAGAGGGTGGTGGAGCAAGCCAGAGGAGGGTGGAGCAAGCCAGAGGAAGGTGAAGCAAGCCAGAGAATGGCAGAGCAAGGGAGAGAACAGTGGAAAAGCCCAACAATGGTAGAGCAAGCCAGATGAAGGTGGAGCAAGCTAGAAAACTGTGGAGCAAGTCAGAGAACGGTGGAGCAAGCCAAAGAACGGTGGAGCAAGCCAGAGGAAGGTGAAGCAAGCCAGAGAATGGCGGAGCAAGGGAGAGAACAGTGGAAAAGCCCAACAATGGTAGAGCAAGCCAGATGAAGGTGGAGCAAGCTAGAAAACTGTGGAGCAAGTCAGAGAACGGTGGAGCAAGCCAAAGAACGGTGGAGCAAGCCAGAGAACAAAGGAACAAGTCAGAGAGCGGTGGAGCAAACCAGAGAATAATGGAGCAAGCAACAGGACAATGGAGCAAGCCAGAGTAGGGTTGAGCAAGCCAGAGAAAGATGGAGCAAGCCAGAGAACAGTGGAGCAAGCTGGAGAACGGTGGAGAAAGCCAGAGAAAGATGGAAACAGCCAAAGAACGGTGGAACAAGCCAGAGAAAGGTGGAGCAAGCTAGAAAACGGTGGAGCACACCAGAGAAAGATGGAGCAAGCCAGCGAAAGGTGGAGCAAGCCAGAGAATGGTGGAGCAATCCAAAGAATGGTGGAGTAAGCCAGAGAACGGTGGAGCAAGTGAGAAAATGGTAGAGCATGCCAGAAAACAGGTGAGCAAGCCAGAGAAACGTGGAGCAAGCTAGAGAAAGGTGGAGCAAGCCAAAAAACGGTGGAACAAGCCAAAGAATTGTAGAGCACGCTCGAGAACATCGGAGCAAGCCAGAAAAAGGTAGAGTAAGCAAGAGATTGGTGGAGCAAGCCAGGGAAAGGTGGAGCAAAATAGAGAACGGTGGAGCAAGCCAGAGAATGGTGGAGCAAGCCGGAAAAAAGGTGGAGCAAGCCAGAGAATGGTGGAGCAAGCCAGAGAACGTTGGAGCAAGTCACAGAACAATGGAGCAAGCCAGAGAAGGGTGAAACAAGTCAGAGAACGGTGGAGAAAGTCAGGGAATGGTGGAGCAAGCAACAGAACGGTGGAGCAAGCCAGAGAATGCTGGAGCAAGCCAGAAAATGGTGGTGCAAACCAAGGAAAGGCGGAGCAAGCCAGACAATTGTGGAGAAACCCAGGGAATGGTAGAAGAAGCCAGAGAAAGGGGGAGAAAGCTAGAGAAAGGTTGAGTCAGCCAGAGAATGGTGGAGAAAGCCAAAGAACAATGGAGCAAGCTCGAGAATGGTAGTGCAAGCCAGAGAATGGTGGAGCAAGCCAGAGAATGGTGGAGTAAGCCAGAGAACGGTGGAGAAAGCCAAAGAACGGTGGAGCCAGCAAAAGAACGTTGGAGGAAGCCAGAAAACATTGGAGCAAGGTAGAGAACATTGGTGCAAGCCAGAGAACGGTGGAGCAAGCCAGAGAAAGGTGGAGGAAGCCAGAGAAAGGTGGAGCAAGCCAGAGAACGGTGGAGCAAGCGAGAGAAAGGTGGAGCAAGCCAAAAAACTGTGGGGCACGCCAGAGAAAGGTGGAGCAAGTGAACAAAAGGTGGAGCAAATCACAAAACAATAAACCAAGCCAGAGAACGGTGAAGCAAGACAAAGAACAGTGGAGCAATCCAGAGAACAGTGGAGCAAGTCAGGGAATGTTGGAACAAGCCAGAGAAAGGTGGAGCGAGCCAGAGAAAGGTGGAGCAAGCCAGAGAAATGGTGGAGCAAGGCAGAGGATGGTGGAGCAAGCCGGAGAATGGTGGGGGAAGCCAGAGAAAGATGGAGCAAGCCAGACAACAGTGGAGCGAGTCTGAGAGCGTTGGAGCAAGCCAGAGAACGGTGGAGCAAGCCACAGAATAGTGGAGCAAGTCAGAAAACGGTGGAGCAAGCCAGAGAACAATGGAGCCAGCCAGAAGACGGTAGAGCAAGCCAGAGAACGGTTGAACATGCCAGAGAACTGTGGAGCAAGCCAGAGAAGGGTGGAGCACGTCAGAGAACGGTGGAGCAAGCCAGAGAACGGTGGAGCAAGCCAGAGAACCGTCGAGCAAGTCAGAGAATGGTCGAGCAAGCCAGAGAGAGGTGGAGCAAGCCAGAGAAAGATGGAGCAAGTAAGAGAACGGTTAAGCAAGCCAGAGAATGGTTGAGCAAGCCTGAGAAAGATGGAGCAAGCTAGAGAACGGTACAGCAAGCCAGAGAAAGGTGGAGCAAACCAGAAAACGGTGGAGCACACCACAAAAAGGTTGAGCAAGCCAGCAAAAGGTGGAACAAGCCAGAGAATAGTGGAGCAAGCCAGAGAACGGTACAGCAAGCCAGAGAAAGGTGGAGCAAACCAGAAAACGGTGGAGCACACCACAAAAAGGTTGAGCAAGCCAGCAAAAGGTGGAACAAGCCAGAGAATAGTGGAGCAAGTCAGAGAACGGTAGAGCAATTCAGAAAACAGTGGAGCAAGCAAGAGAACAGGTGAGGAAAACAGAGAAAGAAGGAGCAAGTCACAGAAAGGTGGCACAAGCCAGAGAACGGTGGAGTAAGCCGGAGAACGGTAAGGCAAGCCCGAAAACATTGGAACAAGCCATAAAAAGGTGGAGAAAGCAAGAGAATGGTGAAGAACGCCAGGGAAAGGGGGAGCAAGTCAAAGAACGGTGGACCAGGCCAGAGACTGGTGTAGCAAGCCAGAGAAGAGTGGAGCAAGCCAGAGAACGGTGGAGCAAGCCAAGAAACGGTGGAGCAAGCAAGAGAACGTTGGAGCAAGCTGGAGAATGGTGGAGCAAGGTAGAGAACCATGGAGTATGTCACATAATGGTAGAGCAAGGCAGAGAAGGGTGGAGCAAGCGAGAGAATGGTGGAGCAAGCCAGAGAACGGTGGAGCAAGCCAAGAAAAGGTGGAGAAAGCCAAAAACCGGTGGAGCAACCAAATGAATGGTAGAGGAAGCCTGAGACAGGTAAGCAAGTCGGAGAAAGGTGGAGCAAGCCAGAGAACATTTGAGCAAGCCCGAGAACGGTGATGCAAGCCAGAGAACGGTGGAGCAAGCCTGAGAATGGTGGAGAAAGCTAGAGAACAGTGGAGCAAGCCAGAGAACGGTCGAACAAGTCAAAGAACGGTGGAGCAAGCCAGAGAATGGTGGAATAAGCCAGAGGGTGGTGGAGCAAGCCAGAGAAAGGTGGAGTAAGCCATGGAAAGGTGGAGCAAGCCAGAGAATGGTGGAGCAAGCCAGAGAACGGTAGACAGGCCCGACAATGGTGGAGCAAGCCAGATAAACGTGGAGCAAGCCAAAAAACTACGGAGCAAGTCAGAGAATGCNAGGGAACAGTAGAGCAAGCCAGAGAACGTTGGAGCAAGCCACAGAACAATGAAGCAAGCCAGAGGACAATTGAGCAAGCCAGAGAAAGGTGGAGGGCGCCAGTGAAAGATGGAGCAAGCCAGAGAACGGTAGAGCAAACCAGAGAAGAGTGGAGCGAGCCACAAAAGTATGGAGCAAGCCAGAGAACGGTGGAGCAAGCCAGAGAAAAATGGAGCAATCGAGAAAACGGTAAAACCAGAAATAGGTAGAGCAAGCCAGTGAAAGGTGGAGCAAGCAAGAGAACCGTGGAGCAAGCCAGAGAATGGTGGAGCAAGCCAGAGAACAGACGAGCAGGCCAGAGAACGGTAGACCAAGCTATAGAACAGGTGAGCAAGCCAGAGAAAGGTGTGTCAATGCGCCGGATAGCAACGGTCTAGAAAACGGGTCCCGACATGGGAGGCCGCCAACCGCTCTTGGTATTGCAACCAAGATAACATATCACCCTCGAACGAGGGATCCACACTTTAGGTTCGTTTGGTTTGCAACCTCACGAAGTCCGCATGTTGGTCTTTAGTGTCTACCTTTGGTTGGACACTCTGTGAGGAGTCTCAAAGGCAAGAACTGTAAATGGATGCATGCAAGGTACAGGCTTTTATACTTGCAGAGCTTTGCTAAAGCTTCTGCTTGTAGTGGCTCCACTGGAGCCAACCTCATCCTACATTCCTACTTGGCGCGTCCTTAGACCGCCAAGTGTCATCCTCAAGGCAGGCTCTAGTAAGCTTCCTAGAAGCTTCCTGTCCCAGTTTTGGCCACAAAGAAAATTGCGGCCGTCGCGGGGTTTGAACCCGCGACCTCTGGTTTGAGACTCCGGTGCCTAATCAACCAAGCCAAAAAGGTATGGTTCCTATGATGAGCCACAGGGGACATACCCATTATGGGCAGTGCATTCCTGGCCCATCTCAGAACAGACCAAGGGGACATACTCCATAGAGCAGTGCATGCCTTGTCTGTATGTGTAGCTAGCCAGCTAGGCAGTGGACAAGGTGCACACTATTTCAACAAATCTCTCCCTTGCACCTCTGTCCATCTGTCCCTTGCTCGGCTCCATCAATGCCTTGGAGCTCACCCTTCCTCTGCCGCACTCCTCATGCCGAATCCACGAATGCCTGCATAATGCAAGTCGCTGTCCAGCGGCTTGGTCATGCAGTCAGCAAGCATGCTCTTTGTTCCGCAGTGCTGCAAGTCCACCACGTTCTTCATGACCAGGTCACGTGAGTAGTGGTAACGTATGTCGATGTGCTTCGTT
>SZWC01004685.1:0-56342 GCA_023375785.1 Penium margaritaceum | reverse complement strand
GAACGGACTCGGGGTCGTACCACCTTCTAAAAAGGGGTAGAGCTTAATCCCGTTGGGGCTCGAGGGTCTTGTCCAACATGGACAGAGCGATTCCTCGTCCCCTAGTCCGCCACGTGCGCGCACCCTACCTGAAGAAGCCGATGGAGCCGATGGAGCAGATGGAGCCGTCCGATGGTCGTGTCCCTGTTGTACCTGTGCGCCCTGCAAGACCACGCGCTAGTCGGTCTTGGAAGCGTGCCTTAGAACCAGAAGTGTGGGCCCATAACCCTTTGTCAATGCGCCGGATAGCAACGGTCTAGAAAACGGGTCCCGACATGGGAGGCCGCCAACCGCTCTTGGTATTGCAACCAAGATAACATATCACCCTCGAACGAGGGATCCACACTTTAGGTTCGTTTGGTTTGCAACCTCACGAAGTCCGCATGTTGGTCTTTAGTGTCTACCTTTGGTTGGACACTCTGTGAGGAGTCTCAAAGGCAAGAACTGTAAATGGATGCATGCAAGGTACAGGCTTTTATACTTGCAGAGCTTTGCTAAAGCTTCTGCTTGTAGTGGCTCCACTGGAGCCAACCTCATCCTACATTCCTACTTGGCGCGTCCTTAGACCGCCAAGTGTCATCCTCAAGGCAGGCTCTAGTAAGCTTCCTAGAAGCTTCCTGTCCCAGTTTTGGCCACAAAGAAAATTGCGGCCGTCGCGGGGTTTGAACCCGCGACCTCTGGTTTGAGACTCCGGTGCCTAATCAACCAAGCCAAAAAGGTATGTTTCCTATGATGAGCCACAGGGGACATACCCATTATGGGCAGTGCATTCCTGGCCCATCTCAGAACAGACCAAGGGGACATACTCCATAGAGCAGTGCATGCCTTGTCTGTATGTGTAGCTAGCCAGCTAGGTAGTGGACAAGGTGCACACTATTTCAACAAGGTGGAACAAGCCAGAGAAAGGTGGAGCAAGCCAAAGAACGGTGGAGCAAGCCCGAGAATGCTGAAGCAAGCCAGAAAAAGGTAGAGCAAGCAAGAGAACGGTAGAGGAAGCCAGGGAAAGGTCGAGCAAGCCACAGAACGGTGGAGCAGGCCAGAGAATGGTGGAGCAAGCCAGAGAACTGTGGCCCAGGCCACAGAACGTTGGAGCAAGCCAGAGAACGGTGGAGCAAGCCAGAAAAGGGTTGAGCAAGTCAGAGAACGTTGGAGCAAGTCAGCAAATGGTGGAGCAAGACTGGGAACGGTGGAGCAAGCCAGAGAGTGGTGGAGCAAGCCAGAGAACGGTGGAGCAAGCGAGGGAAAGGTGGAGCAATCCATAGAACGGTGGAGCAACCTAGGGAATGGTAGAGGAGGCGAGAGAAAGGAAGAGCAAGCCAGAGAAAGGTGGAGCAAGCCAGAGAACGGTGGAGCAAGCAAGAGAAAGGTGGAGCAAGCCAGAAAAATGTGGAGCACACTACAGAAATGTGGAGCAAGTGAACGAAAGATGGAGCAAAGCAGATAAGAGTAAAGCAAGCCTTAGAACGGCGGAGCGAGATAAAGAACAGTGGAGCAGTCCAGAGAACAGTGGAGCAAGTCAGAGAATGGTGGAGCGAGCAAGAGAAAGGTGGAGCAAACCAGAGAAAGGTGGAGCAAGCCAGAGAATGGTGAAGCAAGCCAGGGAACGATGGAGCAAGCTCGAGAATGGTGGAGCAAGCCAGAGAAAGGTGGAGCAAGCCAGACAATAGTGGAGCAAGTCAGAGAACGGTGGAGCAAGCCAGGGAACGGTGGAGCAAGCGCGAGAATGGTGGAGCAAGCCAGAGAAAGGTGGAGCAAGCCAGACAATAGTGGAGCAAGTCAGAGAACGGTGGAGCAAGCTAGAGAAAGGTGAAGCAAGCCAGAGAACAGTGGAGCAAGTCAGAAAACAATGGAGCAAGCCAGAGAATTACGGAGAAAGACAGAAGACGGTGGAGCAAGCCAGAGAACGGTGGGGCAAGGCAGAGAACGGTGGAGCAAGCCATGTAACGGTGCAGCAAGCCAGAGAACGGTTGAGCAAGCCAGAGAACAGTGGACCAAGCCACAGAACGGTGAAGGAAGCCAGAGAACGGTGGAGCAAGCCAGAGAATTGTGGAGCAATTCAGAGAACGGTGGAGCAAGCTAGAGAAAGGTGGAGCAATCCAGGGAAAGATGGAGCAAGCCAGGGAACATTTGAGCAAGCCAGAGAAAGGTAGAGCAAACCAGGAAACGGTGGAGCACACCAGAGAAAGGTGGAACAAGTTAGCAAAAGGCGGCGCATGCCAGAGAACAGTGGAGCAAGGGAGAGAACGGTGGAGCAAGCCAGAGAATGGTGCTGCAAGCGAGAGAACGGTGGAGCAAGCCAGAGAACAGGCAAGCAGTTTAGAGAAAGGTGGAGCAAGCTAGAGAATAGTGGTGAAAGCAAGAGAACGGTAGAGCAAGCCAGAGAATGGTGGAGCAAGCCCAAGAACGTTTAAGCAAGCCAGAGAATGCTAGAGCAAGCCAGGGAAAGGTGGAGCAAGCCAGAGAGCGGTGAAGGTAGCCAGAGAATGGTGGAACAAGCCAGAGAATGGTGGAGTAAGCGAAAGAATGGTGGAGCAAGCAGGAAAGAGGTGAAGCAAGCCAGAGAAAGGTGGAGCAAGTCAGAGAACGGTTGAGCAAGCCACATAATGTTGGAGCAAGCTAGAGAATGGTGGTGCAAGCAAGATAACGGTGGAGCATACAAGAGAATGAAGGCGCTGTTGAAACATTACCCCTCCACATGCCCAAGTGTGACGCCGGGAGGCGCCGACGAGCCGCCAGAAAGTGGAAACGCCACTTCGATAGATCTGGCGAATCGAAGATTGCTCGGATCCTAAAATGGAGGATTGTCCCTGAAATTTGACACGTTGCTGAATCCAGTGAAAGTTGTTTTGCCGGAATCGGACAGGGGTGCCCTACCAATCGGCGGTGGGCAGCCTCATGTACGCCATGGTGGCAACTCAACCGGACGTGGCCTACGCAGTGGGCCAAGTGAGCAGGTACGTGGCCGATCCGGGGCCACTAGAGTGGCAGGCGGTCAAGCGCATCCTCCGCTACTTGCAGGTGACGCGTCACGCGCGCCTGAGGTTCGACGGGAAAGGACGGGCGGACCCTTTGCGTCTGGTCTGCTACACAAACGAAGACTATGCTGGGGGTGTGGACAAGCGGAAGTCCACGTCCGGCTACGTGTTCTTCCTCCCTGGTGCAACGGTCTCGTGGTGCAGCAGGGAGCAAGACTGCAACGCCACCTCCACAGTGGAAGCAGAGTACATCGCGCTGGCCGAGGCAGTCAAGGAGGCGGTGTGGCTCCGCAGGTTGCTGGGGGAGCTAGGCGTGCCGCAGCTGGAGCCTACGGTGGTGCAAGAGGACAACACCGGCTCCATCTTGCTGACCAACAACCCGACGCAACATAGGAGTACGAAGCACATCGACGTGCGTTATCACTACGCACGGGACANAGCGGTCTCGTGGTGCAGCAGGAAGCAGGACTGCGTCGCCACCTCCACAGTGGAAGCAGAGTACATCGCGCTGGCCGAGGCAGTCAAGGAGGCGGTGTGGCTCCGCAGGTTGCTGGGGGAGCTAGGCGTGCCGCAGCTGGAGCCTACGGTGGTGCAAGAGGACAACACCGGCTCCATCTTGCTGACCAACAACCCGACGCAACATAGGAGTACGAAGCACATCGACGTGCGTTATCACTACGCACGGGACATGGTCGAAAAGGGGCAGGTGGTGCTGCAGCACTGCAGCACGCACAACATGCTTGCGGATTTCTCAATCAAGGCGCAACCCGCGGACCGGCAAGCGATGAGCGTGGCTGGACTTGGGATGACCAGCTATGATGGGCAGGAGGGCGCAGCAGAAGATGAGTGAGAGCAAGAAGAAGCAGCAGGCATGGCAGGTGCAAGGGGGAGAATGTTAAAAAATTGCCCCTCCGCATGCCCAAGTGCGGCGCCGGGAGGCGCCGACGAGCCGCCAGAAAGTGGAAACACAGCTTTGGTGGATCTGGCGACTCAAAGATTACTTGGATCCTAAAATGGAGGATTGCCCCTGAAAGTTGACAAGTTGCTCAATCCGGTGAAAGTTGTTTCGCCACAATCCGACAGGTATCCAGGGAGATATGGCCTTCCAAAGTTGGGGTATGCACAGCGGCTCTGGGAGCCGGCTGCGACTAGAAATCCGGTTGATAATCGACCGGACCGAGTAACAAAAATACCATCTGGAGAAAATGCTCCGATAGGCCTGCCGAGGCGTCTGGTGGATGATCCACCTGATCCGGCGGATCATCCACCGGATCCAGAAGTGCAGGTTGTTACTGGGGAACTTAGCCAAAATCATGGCTCGACGTCCGAAATCCAGTAGTACGTTTTGTTACTCGGGGACTTCGTCAACATTATGACTGCAGGTCCACGAACAGGTTTCGAACCTCGTCACACCCCATCACCAAACGCGACCCAAAAGTGGGTAGGGTGCATGGAAATAGTGCAGGGGACCCCGACACCATGTGCAATGGGATATGCACCTTTGGAAAGGCGCTTCGCACGTGAACGAAGGCGCCACGGCGAGGGGTGGCGTCAGGCTTCTATGGTGGGTGAGACCTGCGTTTTGGCAAGCATAACTTGAGTTACGCTTGGCCGAATCATGCACGGTTTGGTGCGTTGGAGAGCTCACAACTATTCCTATAATTATTGTAATCATGTCCATGTTCAAAAACTAAAGCAAAATGACGTTATTCCCTTCGCAAACTGACTGTCTCTAAATTCCTGCTTACATAGCGTGGGGCGACCAGCAAGCTCACGCTCAGTCTCAGATTCGTCCAAAACAGTAGACGTGAACCACTAGAGGCGATCAGACAAACGTCGGGACCGCACCACGCAGATCTCATTGTGACAAAGGGTTATGGGCTCACAGGTCTGAACGCCTCCAACGTTCACGTCTTCTACAGTGCACGGGATCGTCATCTTGGACGTCGCCGTGAAGTTCAGAGAACTCGTCGGAGTAGCAGCTGCGCACATGGCGCAAAAGGAGACACAGCCCTTTCAAAAGAATGCGGGCGGCCCGGGCTTCGAGCTATGGAGGTGGCAGTTTGAACTGTACCTCGCACATAAGGTGCTGCTGGATGTCATGTTGGGAAAGGAGGTGCTCACAGAGGCGACTGCTACGAACGCGGAGAAGCAAGCCTTCGAAAAGAAGAACACGGAGGCGCTCATGCTCATGGTGTCCGGGACAGCCGAGTTGTAGTGGGGCTACTTCCAAGGCTGCAAGCTGGCAGCTGCATGTTGATCTTCCCGGTCACCTGATCAACAAGGTGGTTTCCGTGGCATCTCCCGCTTTTCCATAGGAAAGGCGCAGTGGTGCGCATCGACGGCAACGACGAGGTCATGCTCGAGGCGAAGAGCGAGGGCGGTCTCTACATTGTGGAGACCAAGGTGGTTCCCGCGGCATCTGACGCAGCAGATTCAAACAAGCGCGTCCTCAACATGGCTAAGGGAGGAAGCGCTGATCTGGAGCGCTGGTACCGACGGTTGGAGCATTCAGTGCCCGCAACTGTTAAGGAGATGGCGAAGCGCGACATGGTGCATGGCCTCATCATCGATGGTGTAGACAGAACAACAGATGTAGCAGCGCACAAAAAGTGCGAGCCTTGCATCTTGGGCAAGGCGTAGCGCAAGCCGTTCAACGAGAATGCGGCTCGCGCAAAGGACCTACTGGAGGTCGTGCACAACAACGTGTACGGACCGTTCAAAATACCGTCAAACGACGGATTGAGATACTTCGTCACCTTTATTGATGACTGTAGCGGGAAGCTATACGTGTACGTCATGAAGCGGAAAGGCGAGGTCCTTGACCAGCTGAAGGAGTACGTCACAGCGGCGGAGAGGCAGACTGGCCGGAAGGTCAGAGCGCTACGCAACGACAGAGAGAACGCGGGCTGTAGCTAAGGGTGCACACCAAATCCTGGGTTCCCAAATCGGATTCGCAAATCTGGAACCGAGATCCAGATTCGCAAATCCGAATCCGTGAAAATGGATTCATTAAAGATTCGCAAATCTGTTATGCAAGTCTTTGAGGAATGGACGAGGGGAGGGAGAGGGGGTGAGGGGAGGGTGGCAACCTAGAAAAAACAGTAAGGAGTTCAGGCCAACTCCTCACATGAGATAACACTTCTTCGTAGGGTTGTCACATGCATGTCTATTGGCTTGTTTTCGACAGCGAGCCACGTCAGACTCATCACTGACAGACAAGCTTGGCGCGTGTCTGAACAAGCTCGCAAACCACTAGTTGCCTTGGTGGGAAATCCATGGCTACCACATCAGGCTTGTTACCGAGCCTGTAGTTTGTCAGCAGTTGGAAAGCCAAGTTTGAACTGCCGAGGTCCTGCTGTTGACGCATTGACGAGGACAAGCCCTCACCATCGCATGAATCATCATGTGTGAGCGGCGACAAGGGTTGATCCAGACCACTGTCTTTTTTGTAAACTCTAAGAGCCTGCTGCGCAGACCCGTCAAAGGATTCACAAATCCATGAGGATTCGCAAATCCGGACCCGGATTTGCAAATCCGGGTCAGGGATTGGATTCAGATCCGCGGATCCGGGTCCATCCTAAGATTCGGGAATCCGGCCCGGTGTGCACCCTTAGCTGTAGCAGGTGG
The DNA here is from genome assembly GCA_023375785.1 of Penium margaritaceum. NCBI lineage: Eukaryota > Viridiplantae > Streptophyta > Zygnematophyceae > Desmidiales > Peniaceae > Penium > Penium margaritaceum. Next base: position 49,698 of record SZWC01004685.1, on the reverse strand, counting down.
ATGAAGCAGCAAGGCATCAAGTGGGAACCCACTACGCCGTACTCGCCACAATCCAACGGAGTGGCGGAGCGGGCAAACCAGACGCTGCTGAACATGGTGCGGACCATGCTTGTGGATGCGGGGTTGCCGCAAGGTTTCAGGGCGGAGGCTATACGTACAACGAGCTACACCATCAACCTCACCCCAACAGCGGTGCTAAAGGGTAAGGGCGCCTGGAAGACGCCATAGGAGGTTTGGAGCGGGCGCAAGCCAAACGTGGCACACTTGAAGGTGTTCGGGTACAAGACGCACACGATGGTGTAGGCGGCGCAACGACGTGACAACAACCTGGAACCGCGGGCAAAGCCGTGCTTGTTCCTCGGCTACGAGAGCACACAAAAGGCGTATTGGCTCTGGGACCTACGCACTCAAGAGATCATCCGCAGCCGTGACGTCGAGTTCAACAAGCAGCAAAGCTTCAGCAGCAGCAGCAATGATATTAGCGTCGGGAACACTCCAAAAAAGGGGGAGTGGTTCCAGCTCTTTGACTACGAGGAGGAGCCGGCAGACGCGGAGGCCGATGATGTGGCGTCGGAGCGTGGCAGTGTAGCAGGAGCAGCAGCCAACGCGGAGGACTCCGACGACAATGCAGCTGGGTTGGAGATCCAGCAGAACGATCCGTCGAAGGAGGCACCGCGGGTGCCGAAGCGCGCACTCTCGGCTGAGTTCGCGTCGGGCGTCGGAGAAAAATCCTCCAGACGCGCCGCCCGTCCGGTAGATGGTTAATTGGAGCGAGAAGAATCCTCAAGAAGCCGTCCGGTCGATGATTCACCGGAGCGAGCTGAGTCGGAAGGATCGCAGCAGAGCGATGAGACGCCGCCAAGACTGCCACGCCGGAGCAAGAGGCAGGGGAGAGCGGGGAAGCGTTTTGACGCTGGCACCGATCGATGGATCAGCATGATGCGGTGCATGCTGGCTGCATCAACGGAATCGACAAGCGCGCAAAAGGTGCTTGCGCAGCCCGAGGGAAAGCAGTGGGATGCCGCCATCAAGTTGGAGTTGGCGTCCATTGAAGAAAACGACACGTGGCAGCTGGTTGACAGGCCGAAAGACACCAAGGTCATCCGCTCCGAGTGGGTCTTCAAGACCAAGTTCACAAAGGAAGGTGTGGTTGACAAGTACAAGGCATGGCTTATGGCGAAGAGGTACGCACAGCATAAGGGCGAGTACTACAATGAGACATTTGCCCCCGTCGCCAAGTTCACAAGCATCCGGGCGATCCTTGCAGTGGCGGCCGCGAAGGACATGGAGCTCCACCAAATGGACGTAAAGATGGCCTTCCTCACTGGCATCATCAACAAGGAAATCTACATGGAGGTGCCGGAGGGGGTGGAGGCACCGGAGGGCAAGGTGTGCAAGCTGCGGAAGTCCTTGTACGGGCTAAAACAATCGCCCTGATGCTGGTACCAACAGATGCACAGCTTCATGGCACAACTCGGCTTCAAGCGCTGTGAGGCGGATCATAGCGTGTACGTGCGGCACAGCAAGAAGCTCCATCAGATTGTCGCACTCTATGTGGAGAATGTGATCTTGTGCTCCTCAGACGTGCCGAGCCAACAGCAACTGAAAGAGCAGCTGAGCAGTAGGTTCCCTATGTCGGACATGGGGGAGCTAGAGCTCTACCTCGGGGTGAGCATTACGCGAAACCGGAGGGCACGCACGCTTGAGCTGGGGCAGGCCAAATACGTGGCCGAGGTGTTGAAGCGATACGGCATGGAGGACTGCAAACCAGTGTGCAGTCCTGTCTCCACGACTTGTGAACTAAGTGCGGCAATGGCGTCGCAAACAAAAGAAGAGCAAGAGGATATGGCAGGGGTGCCCTACCAATCGGCGGTGGGCAGCCTCATGTACGTCATGGTGGCAACTCGACCGGACCTGGCCTACGCAGTGGGCCAAGTGAGCAGGTACGTGGCCAATCCAGGGCCACTACACTGGCAGGCGGTCAAGCGCATCCTCCGTTACCTGTAGGCGACGCAGCACGCGCGCCTGAGGTTCGACGGCAAAGGGCGGGCGGACCCTTTGCGTCTGGTCTGCTACACGGTCGCAGACTACGCTGGGGATGTGGACAAGCGAAAGTCCACATCCGGCTACGTGTTCTTCCTTGTTGGTGCAGCGGTCTTGTGGTGCAGCAGGAAGCAAGACTGCATCGCCACCTCCACAGTGGAAGCAGAGTACATCGCGCTGGCCGAGGTAGTCAAGGAGGCGGTGTGGCTTCGTAGGTTGCTGGGGGAGTTGGGCGTGCGGCAGCTGGAGCCTACAGTGGTGCAAGAGGACAACACCGGCTCCATCTTGCTGACCAACAACCCGACGCAGCATAGGAGGACAAAGCACATCGACGTGCGTTATCACTATGCACGGTGCATGGTCAAAAAGGGGCAGGTGTTGCTGCAGCACTGCAGCACACACAACATGCTTGCGGATTGCTTGACCAAGGCGCAACCCGCGTACCGGCACGCGATGAGCGTGGGTGGACTTGGGATGACCAGCTATGATGGGCAGGAGGGCGCAGCGGAAGATGAGTGAGAGAAAGCAGAAGCAGCGGACATGGCAGGTGCAAGGGGGAGAATGTTGAAAAATTGCCCCTCCGCATGGCCAAGTGCGGCGCCGGGAGGCGCTGACGAGCCGCCAGAAAGTGGAAACGTCGCTCTGGTGGATCTGCCAACTCAAAGATTGCTCGGATCCTAAGATGGAGGATTGCCCCTGAAAGTTGACAAGTTGCTGAATTCGGTGAAAGTTGTTTCGCCACAATCCGACAGGTATCCAGGGAGATATGGCCTTCCAAAGTTGGGGTATGCACAGCGGCTCTGGGAGCCGGCTGCGACTAGAAATCCAGTTGATAATCGACCGGACCGAGTAACAAAAATACCATCTGGAGAAAATGTTCCGATAGGCCTGCCGAGGCGTCCGGTGGATGATCCACCTGATATGGCGGATCATCCACCGGATCCAGTTGTGCAGGTTGTTAATGGGGGATTTCGCCAAAATCATGGCTCGACGACCGAAATCCAGTAGTACGTTTTGTTACTCGGGGACAGTCAAAATTCTGACTGCAGGTCCACAAACAGGTTTCGAACCTCGTTACACCCCATCACCAAACGTGACCCAAAAGTGGGTAGGGTGCGTGGAAACAGTGCAGGGGACCCCGACACCATGTGCAATGGGATATGCGCCTTGGGAAAGGCGCTTTGCATGTGAACAAAGGCGCCACGGCGAGTGGCGGCATCAGGCTTCTGTGGTGGGTGAGATCTGTGCTTCGACAAGCATAACTTGAGCTATGCTTGGCCGAATTGTACACAATTTGGTGCGTTGAACAGCTCAGAACTAGTCCTATGAATATTGTGATGATGTCCATGTTCAAAAACTAATGAAAAGCGATGTTATTCCCTTCGCAAACTGACTGTCTCTAAATTCCTGCTTACATAGCATGGGGCGACCAGAAAGCTCACGCTCAGTCTTCGATTCGCCCAAAACAGTAGACGTGAACCACTAGAGGCGATCACACAAACGTCGAGACCAAAACATGCGGATCGCATCCTGACAGGCGCAAGCCAGAGAATGGTGGAGCGAGCCAGAGAATTGTGGAGCAAGCCATGGAAAGGTGGAGCAAGCCAGAGAATGGTGGAGCAACCCAAAGAGCGGTTGAGCAAGGCAGAGAAAGGAGAAGCAAACCATAGAAAGTTTGAGCAAGCCGGAGAAAGGTGGAGCAAGCCACAGAACGGTGGAGCAAGTGCGAGAACGGTAAAGCAAGCCAGAGAATGGTGGAGCAAGTAAGAGATTGGTTGAGCAAGCCAAAGAACGGTGGAGAAAGCCAAAGAAGGATGGTGCGAGCCAGAGAACGGTGCAGCAAGTCAGAGAACAGTTGAGCAAGCCGGAGAACGGTGGAGAAATCCAGGGAATAATGGAGTAAGCTAGAGAACGGTGGAGCAAGCCAGAGGACGGTGGACAAAGTCAGAGAGTGGTGGAGCAAGCTAGAGAACGGTGGTGCAAGCCAAAGAACGCTGGAGAAAGCAAGGGAAAAGTGGAGCAAGCCAGAAAACGCTGGAGCAAACCAGAGAACGGTGGAGCGAGCCAGAGAAAGGTGGAGGAAGCCAAAGAAAGGTGGAGCAAGCCAGAGAAAGGTGGACCAAGCCCGAGAATGTTGGAGCAAGCCAGAGAATGGTGGAGCAAGCCAAAGAACGCTGGTGCAAGCCAGAGAACGGTGGAGCAAGCCAGAGAACGGTGGACGAGCCAGAGAAAGGTGGAGCCAGCCAAAGAGCAGTGGAGCAAGCTGGAGAATGATGGAGCAAGCCAGAGAACGTTGTTTCAAGCCAGTGAACGGTGGAGCAAGCCAGGGATTGGTGAAGCAAGCAAGAGAACAGAGGAGCGAGCCAGAGAACAGTGAAGATGGCCAGAGAAAGGTGGAGCAAGGCACAGAAAGGTGAAGCAAGCCAGAGAATGGTGGAGCAAACCAGAGTTCAGTGGAGCAAGCCCAATAATGGAGGTGCAGGCCAGAGAACGGTGGAGCAAGCCAGAGAGCGATGGAGGAAGCCAAAGAACGCTGGAGCAAGCAAAAGAATGGTGAAGCAAGCCAGAGAATGGTGGAGCAAGCCAGAGAATGGTGGAGGGAGCAAGAGAACGGTGGAGCAAGCTAGAGAACGGTGAAGCAGGCCAGAAAACAGTGGAGCAAGTCAGAGAACGGTTGAGCAAGTCAGAGAACAGGGGAGCAAGTCAGGGAACGGTGGAGAAAGTCAGAGAAATGTGTAGCAAGCCACAAAAATGTGGAGCAAGCCAGAGAAAGATGGAGCAAGTCAGAGAATATGGAGCAAGCCAGAGAGAGGTGGAGCAAGCCAGAAAATGGTGGAGCACGCAAGAGAAAGGTGGTGCAAGCCAGCAAAAGGTGAAGCAAGCCAGAGAACAGTGGAGCAAGCCAGAGAATAGTGGAGCAAGCTAGATACGGTGGAGCAAGCCAGAGAACGGTGGAGCAAGCTTAAGAATGGGCAAGCAAGACAGAGAAAGGAAGAGCAAGCCGGAGAAAGGTGGAGCAAGCCAGAAGATGGTGGAGCAAGCCAGAAGATGGTGGAGCAAGCGAGAGAATGGTAGCTTAAGTCCGAGAATGGTGGAGCAAGCCCGGGAAAAGATAAGCAAGCCAAAGAATGGTGGAGCAAGCCAGGGAAAGATAGACAAAGCTAGAGAATGGTGGAGCAAGCCAGACAACGGTGGAGCAAGCTAGAGAAAAGTGCAGCTAGCCAGAGAAAGGTGGAGCAAGCCAGATAACGGTGGAGCAACCCAGAGAACACTAGAGCAAGATTCAGAACAGTGGAGCAAGCCAGATGACGGTGACGCAAATCTGGCAATGGTGGAACAAGCCAAAGAACATTGGAGCAAGCTAGAGAACGGTGGAGTAAGCCAGAGAAGGGTGGAGCAAGTCAGAAAACGGTGGAGCAAGTCAAGGAATGGTGGAGCAAGCCAGGGAACGGTGGAGCAAGCCAGAGGATGGCGGAGCAAGCCAGAGAGCGGTGGGGCAAGCCAGGGAAAGGTGGAGAAAGCCAGAGAACGGTGGAGCAACCCAGAGAATGGTAGAGGAGGGGAGAGAAAGGGGGAGCAAGCCAGAGAAAGGTGGAGCGAGCCAGAGAACGGTGTAGCAAGCGAGAGAAAGGTGGAGCAAGCCAGAAAAATGTGGAGCACGCCAGAGACAGGTGGAGCAAGTGAATGAAAGGTGGAGCAAAGCAAAGAATAGTAAAACAAGCCAGTGAACAATGAAGCAAGACAAAGAACAGTAGAGCAATCCAGAGAACAGTGGTGCAAGTCAGAGAATGGTGGAGCAAGCGAGAGAAAGGTGGAGCAAGCCAGAGAAAGGTGGAGCAAGCCAAAGAATGGTGGAGCAAGCCTGAGAACGGTGGAGCAAGCTTGAGAATGGTGGAGCAAGCCAGAGAAAGGTAGAGCAAGCCAGACAATAGTTGAGCAAGTCAGAGAACAGTGGAGCAGGCCAGTGAAAGGGGGAGCAAGCCAGAGAACAGTGGAGCAAGTCAGAAACGATGGAGCAAGCCAGAGAGTTATGGAGCAAGACAGAAGACGGTGGAGCAAGACAGAAAACATTGGAGCAAGGCAGAGAACGGTGGAGCAAGCCAGAGAACAGTGGAGCAAGCCAGAGAAAAGTGGAGCAAGCCAGAGAACGGTGGAGCGAGTTGGAGAACGGTGGAGCAAGCGAGAGAACGGTGCAGCAAGCCAGTGAACGATGGAGCAAGCCAGAGAACAGTGGATCAAGCCAGAGAACGGTAAAGGAGGCCAGAGAACGGTGGAGCAAGCCGGAGAACGGTGGAGCAAGTCAAAGAACGGTGGAGCAAGCAAGAGAAAGGTCGAGCAAGCCAGAGAAAGATGGAAAAAGCCAGGAGCATTGGAGCGAGCCAAAGAAAGGTGGAGCAAACCAGAAAACGGTGGAGCACACCTGAGAAAGGTGGAACAAGCCAGCGAAAGGCAGGGCAGGCCAGAGAACAGTGGAGCAAGAGAGAGAACGGTGGAGCAAGCCAGAGAATGGTGGAGCAAGCCAGAGAATGGTGGAGCGAGCCAGAGATCAGGCAAGCAAGCTAGAGAAAGGTGGAGCAAGCCAGAGAAAGGTGGTGAAAGCCAGAGAATGGTGGAGCAAGCCAGAGAACGGTGGAGCAAGCCCAAGTACATTTAAGCAAGCCAAAGAAACGTGCAGCAAGCCAGAGAATGATAGAGTAAGCCAGGAAAAGGAGGATCAAGCGAGAGAGCGGTGAAGCCAGCCAGAGAATGGTGGAGTAAGCCAGAGAATTGTGGAGCAAGCCAGAGAGTGGTGGAGCAAGCCAAAAAAAGGTGAAGAAAGCCAGAGAAAGGTGGAGCAAGTCAAAGAACGGTGGAGCAAGCCACAGAACCTTGGAGCAAGCTAGAGAACGGTGGTGCAAGCCAGAGAACGGTGGAGCATGCCAGAGGATGGTCGAGCAAGCTAGAGAACGGTGGAGCAAGCCATGGAAAGGTGGAGCAAGCCAGAGAACGGTGGAGCAACTCAGAGAGCGGTAGAGCAAGGCAGATAAAGGTAAAGCAAGCTAGACAACGGTGGAGCAAGCCAGAGAACTCTGGAGCAAGTCCAAGAATGGTGAAGCAAGCCAGAGAACGGTTTAGCAAGTCAGTGATTGGTGGAGCAAGCCAAACAACGGTGGAGCAAGCCAAAGAATGATGGAGCAAGCCAGAGAGCGGTGCAGCAAGTCAGAGAACAGTGGAGCAAGCCAGAGAACGGTGGAGGCATCCAGAGAACAATGGAGCAAGCCAAAGAACAGTGGTGCAAGCCAAAGAACGGTGGAGCAAGCAAGGGAAAAGTGGAGCAAGCTAAAGAACGGTGAAGCAAGCCAGAGAACGGTGGAGCAAGCCCGAGGCAGGTGGAGGAAGCTAGAGGAAGGTGGATCAAGCCAGAGAACGGTGGAGCAAGCCAGAGAAAGGTGGAGCAAGCCCGAGAACGTTGGAGCAAGGGAGAGAACGGTGGAGCGAGCCAGAGAACGGTGGAGCAAGCAAGAGAACCATGGAGCGGGCCACAGAACAGTGGAGCAAGCCAGAGCAAGGTGGAGCAAGCCAAAAAACAGTGGAGCAAGCCGGAGAATAGTGGACAAAGCCAGAGAACATTGTTTCAAGCAAGCGACCGGTGGAGCAAGCCATAGAAAGATAGAGCAAGCCAAAGAAAGGTGGAGCAAGCCAAAGAACGGTGGAGCAAGCCAAAGAAAGATGGAGGAAGCTTGAAAACGATGGAGCATGCCCAAGAAAGTTTGAGCAAGCCAGCAAAAGGTGGAGCAAAGCAGAGAATAGTGGAGCAAGTCAGAGAACGGTGGAGCAAGCGAAAAAAAAGTGGAGCAAGCCAGAGAATGGTGGAGCAAGCAAGAGAATGGTGGAGCAATCAAGAGGAAGGCGAAGCAAGTGAGAGAAAGGTGGAGCAAGCCAGAGAACCGTGAAGCAATTCAGAGAACGGTGGAGCATATCTGAGAATGGTAGAGCAAGCGAGAGAACAGTGGAGCAAGTCCAAGAACGGTGGAGCAAGCCAGAGAACAGTGGAGAAAGCGAAAGATCGGTGGAGCAAGCCAAATGACGGTGGAGCAAGACACATAACGGTGGAGCAAGTCAGATAACGGTGGAGCAAGCCACATAACGGTGGATCAAGCTAAAGAGCGGTGGAGCAAGTCAGAAAACGGTGGAGCAAGTCAGAACAGTGCAGCAAGCCAGAGAATGGTGGAGCAAGGTAGAGAACAATGGAGCAAGCCAGAGAACAGTGAAGCAAGAAAGAGAACGGTGCAGCAAGCCAGAGAAATGTGGAGCAAGAGAGAGAATGGTGGGATAAGCCAGAGAAAGGTGGAGCAAGCCAGAGAAACATGGAGCGAGCCAGAGAAAGGTGGAGCAAGCCAGAGAAGAATGGAGCAAGCCAGATAAGGGTGGAGCACACCAGAGAAAGGTGAGCAAGCCAGCAAAAGGTGGAGCAAGCCATGGAACAATAAAGCAAGCCATAGAACAGTGGATCAAACTAGAGAAGGATGGAGCAAGCCAGAGAACGGTGGAGCAAGCGAGAGAACAGGCCAGCAAGCCAGAGAAAGGTGGAGCAAGCCAGAGAAAGGTGGAGCAAGCCAGAGAAAGGTGGAGCAAACCAGAGAACGGTGGACCAAGCCAGAGAAAGGTGGAGAAAGCAAGAGAACAGTGTAGCAAGCCAAGGAAAGGTGGAGCAAGCCAGAGAATGGTGGAGCAAGTGAGAGAACGGCAAAGCAAGCTAGAGAATGGTGGAGCAAGCCTGAGAACGGTGGAGTATGCCGGAGAACGGTGGACCAAGCCAGAAAAAAGGTGGAGCAAGCCAGAGAAAGATGGAGCAAGCTAGAGAACAGTGGACCAAGCCAGAGAATGGCGGAGCAACCCAGAGAAAGGTAGAGCAAGCCAGCAAAAGGTGGATCAAGCAAGAGAAAGGTGCAGCAATCCAGAGAATGGTGGAGGAAGCAAGAGAATGGTGGACCAAGCCCAAGAACGGTGAAACAAGCCAGAGATTGATGGAGCAATTAAGAGAACGGTGGAGCAAGACTTGGAATGGTGGAGCAAGCCAGAGAATGGTGGGACAAGCTAGAGAACGGCAAAGCAATCCAGAGAAAGGTGGAGCAAGCCAGGGAAAGGTGGAGCAAGCTAGAGAACGGTGGAGCAAGCCAGGGAATGGTGGAGCAAGCCAGAATACGGTGGAGCAAGCCAGAGAACGTTGTAGCAAGCCAGAGAACGCTGGTGCAAGCCTGAGAATGATGGAGGAAGCCAGAGAACGGTGGAGCAAGCCAGAGAACACCGAGCCAAGCCAGAGCACGGCGGAGCAATCCAGAGAAAGGTGGAGCAAGCGAGGGAAAGGTGGAGCAAGCCAAAGAACGGTGGAGCAAGCCAGGGAAAGGTGGAGCAAGCCAGAGAACGGAGGAGTAAGCCAGAGAACGGTGGAGATGGCCAGCAAAATGTGTAGCAAGCCAGAGAAAGGTGGAGCAATCCAGAGAATGGTGGAGCAAGCCAGAGAACAGTGGAGCAAGCCCGAGAATGGTGGTGCAAGCCAAAGAACGGTGGAGCAAGCCAGAGAGCGGTGGAGCAAGCCAAACAACGGTGGAGCAAGCCAAAGAACGGTGGAGCAAGCCAGAGAAAGGTGGAGCAATCCAGAGAATGGTGGAGCAAGCCAGAGAACAGTGGAGCAAGCCCGAGAATGGTGGTGCAAGCCAAAGAACGGTGGAGCAAGCCAGAGAGCGGTTGAGCAAGCCAAACAACGATGGAGCAAGCAAAAGAACGGGGAAGCAAGCTAGAGAATGGTGGAGCAAGCCAGAGAGTTATGGAGCGAGCAAGAGAACGGTAGAGCAAGCGAGAGAAGAGTGGAGCAAGCCAGAAAACGGTGGAGCAAGTTAGAGAATGGTTGAGCAAGTTAGAGAACAGTGGAGCAAGCCAGAGAACATTGAATCAAGATAGAGAATGGTAGAGCAAGCCAAAGAACGGTGGAGAAAGTCAGAGAACTGCGTAGCAAGCCAGAGAAATCTGGAGCAAGCCAGAGAAAGATTGAGCAATCAAGAGAACCTGGAGCAAGCCAGAGAGAGGTGGAGCAAGCCAGAAAACGGTGGAGCACGCCAGAGAAAGTTGAAGCAAGCCAGGGAAAGGTGGAGCAAGCCAGAGAACAGTGGAGCAAGCCAGAGAATAGAAGAGCAAGCAAGAGAACGGTGGAGCATGCTTAATAACGGGCAAGCAAGACAGAGAAAGGTGGAGCAAGCCAGAGAAAGGTGGGACAAGCCAAAAGATTGTGAAGCAAGCCAGAGAATGGTAGTGCAAGCCCGAGAACGGTGAGGCAAGCCAGAAAAAGGATGAGCAAGCCAAAGAATGGTGGAGCAAGCCAGGGAAAGGTAGAGAAAGCCAGAGAATGGTGGAGCAATCCAGAGAACAGTAAAGCAAGCTTGAGAAAAGCGCAGCTAGCCATAGAAAGGTGGAATAAGCCCCATAACAGGTGAGCAACCCAGAGAACGGTAGAGCAAGCCAGCGAACAGTGGAGCAATCCAAACGACGGTGACGCAAATCTGGGAATGGTGGAACAAGCCAGAGAACGTTGCAGGAAGCCACAGAACGGTGGAGCAAGCCAGGGAAGGGTGGAGCAAGTCAGAGAACGGTGGAGCAAGTCAGGGAATGATGGAGCAAGCCAGGGAACGGTGGACCAAGGGAGAGAATGGTGGAGCAAGCAAAAGAACGGTGGGGCAAGCCAGGGAAAGGTGGAGCAAGCCAGAGAATGATATAGCAACCGAGGGAATGGTAGAGGAGGCAAGAGAAATGGGAAGCAGGCTAGAGAAAGGTGGAGCAAGCCAGAGAACGGTGGAGCAAGCAAGAGAAAGGTGGAGGAAGCCGGAAAAATGTGGAGCACGCCAGAGAAAGCTGGAGCAAGTGAACGAAAGAAGGAGCAAAGCAGAGAACAGTGAAGCAAGCCAGAGAATAGTGAAGCAAGACAGAGAACGGTGGAGCAATCAAGAGAACAGTGGAGCAAGTCAGAGAATGGTGGAGCAAGCTAGAGAAAGGTGGAGCAAGCCCGAGAAAGGTGGAGCAAGCCAGAGAATGGTGGAGCAAGCCAGAGAACGGTGGAGCAAGCTCGAGAACGGTGGAGCAAGCTTCAGAAAGGTGGAGCAAGCCAGACAATAGTGGAGCAAGTCAAAGAATGGTGGAGCAAGACAGTGAAAGGTCGAGCAAGCAAGAGGACAGTGGAGCAAGTCAGAAAACGATGGAGCAAGTCAGAGAATTATGGAGCAAGACAGAAGACGGATGAGCAAGCCAGAGAACGGTGGAGCAAGGCAGAGAACGGTGGACCAAGCCAGAGAACGGTGGAGCATGCCAGAGAACAGTGGAGCAAGCCAGAGAATGGTGCAGCGAGTCAGAGAAGGGTGGAGCAAGCCAGAGAACGGTACAGCAACCCAGAGAAAGGTGGAGCAAGCCAAAGAATAGAGGAGCAAGCCAGAGAACGGTGGAGCAAGTAAGAGAACGGTGGAGCAAGCCAGAGAAAGGTGGAGCAAGCCAGAGAAAGATGGAGGAAGCCAGGAAACATTGGAGCAAGCCAGAGAAAGGTGGAGCAAACCAGAAAACGGTGGAGCACAGGAGAGAAAGGTGGAACAAGCCAGCGAAAGGCGGGGCAAGCCAGAGAACAGTGGAGCAAGGGAGAGAATGATGGAGCAAGCCAGAGAATGGTGGAGCAAGCCAGAGAACTGTGGAGCAAGCAAAAGAACAGGCGAGCAAGCTAGAGAAAGATGGAGCAAGCCACAGAAAGGTGGTGAAAGCCAGTGAACGGTGGAGCAAGCCAGAAAACGGTGGAGCAAGCCCGAGAACATTTAAGCAAGACAAAGAAAGGTGCAGCAAGCCAGAGAGCGGTGAAGCCAGCCAGAGAATGGTGGAGCAAGCCAGAAAATGGTGGAGCAAGCCAGAGAATGATGGAGTAAGCCAGAAAAAGGTGAAGCAAGCCAGAGAAAGGTGGACCAAGTCAGAGAACGGTGGAGCAAGCTAGAGAACGGTGGAGCAAGTCAGAGAACGGTGGAGCAAGCTAGAGAACGGTGGAGCAAGTCAGAGAACGGTGGAGCAAGCTAGAGAACGGTGGAGCAAGTCAGAGAACGGTGGAGCAAGGCAGAGAACGGTGGAGCAAGCCAGAGAATGGTGGAGCAAGCCAGAAAATGGTGGAGCAAGCCAGAGAATGATGGAGTAAGCCAGAAAAAGGTGAAGCAAGCCAGAGAAAGGTGGACCAAGTCAGAGAACGGTGGAGCAAGCTAGAGAACGGTGGTGCAAGTCAGAGAACGCTATAGCATTGCAGAGAATGGTGAAGCAAGCCAGAGAGTGGTGGAGCAAGCCAGAGAATGGTGGAGCAAGCCATGGAAAGGTGGAGCAAGCCAGAGAACGGTGGAGCAACCCAGAGAGTAGTAGAGCAAGGCAGAGAAAGGTGAAGCAAGCCAGAGAAAGGTGGAGCAAGCGAGAGAACGGTGGAGAAAGCCAGAGATTGGTGGAGCAAGTACGAGAATGGTGAGGCAAGCCAAAGAACAGCGGAGCAAGTCAGAGATTGGTGGAGCAAGCAAAAAAACGGTGGAGCAAGCCAAATAATGATGGAGCAAGCCAGAGAACGGTGCAGCAAGTCAGAGAACAGTGGAGCAAGCTAGAGAACAGTGGAGAAATCCAGAGAACAATGGAGCAAGCCAGAGAACGGTGGAGCAAGCCAAAGAAAAGTGGAGCAAGTCAGAGAATGGTGGAGCAAGCCAGAGAACGGTGGTGAAAGCCAAAGAACGGTGGAGCAAGCAAGGGAAAAGTGGAGCAAGCCAGAGAATGGTGGAGCAGGCCAGACAAAGGTGGAGCAAGCCAAAGAACAACGGAGCAAGCCGGAGAACGATTAAGCAAGCCAGAGATCGTTGTTTCAAGCCAGCAAGCGGTGGAGCAAGCCATAGAAAGCTGGAGCAAGCCAGAGAAAGGTGGAGCAAGCCAAAAAACGGTGGAGCAAGCCAAAGAAAGATAGAGCAAGCCACAAAACGATGGAGCATGCCTGAGATGGAGGAAGCGAGCGAATGCTGCAGCAAAGCAGGGAACAGTGGAGGTAGTCAGAGAACGGTGGAGCAAGCGAGAGAAATGTCGCGCAAGCCAGAGAACGGTGAAGCAAGCCAGAGAATGGTGAAGCAATACAGAGAAAGGCGGAGCAAGTTAGAGAAAGGTGGAGCAAGCCAGAGAACAGTGGAGCAAGTCAGAGAAAGGTGAAGAAAGCAAGAGAACAATGTAGCAAGCCAAGGAAAGGTGCAGCAAGCCAAAGAATGGTGGAGCAAGCCACAGAACAGTGGAGCAAGCTACAGAACAGTGGAGCAAGCCTGAGAACGGTGGAGTATTACAAAGAACAGTGGACCAAGCCTGAGAAAAGGTGGAGCAAGCAAGAGAACGGTGGAGCAAGCCAGAGAATGATGGAGCAAGCCAGAGAACGGCTGAGCAACCCATAGAACGGTAGAGCAAGCAAGAGAAAGGTGGTGCAAGCAAGAGAAAGGTGCAGTAATCGAGAGAATGGTGGAGCAAGCCAAAGAATAGTGGATCAAACCCGAAAACGGTGGAGCAAGCCAGAGAATGGTGGAACAAGCCAGAGAACGGCGGAACAATCCAAAGAAAGGTGGAGCAAGCAAGGGAAAGGTCGAGCAAGCCACAGAACGGTGGAGCATGCAAGGGAATGGTGGAGCACGCCAGAATACGGTGGAGATAGCCAGATAACATTCGAGCAAGCCAGAGAACGGTGGTGCAAGCCAGAGAACGGTGGAACAAGTCAGAGAATCATGGAGCAAGCAAGAGAATGGTGGAGCGGACCAGAGAACGGTAGAGCAAGCTAGGGAAAGGTGGAGCAAGCCAAAGAACGGTGGAGCAACCCAAAGAATGGTAGAGCAAGCCATAGAAAGGTAGAGCAAGCCAAAGAAAGAAGGAGTAATTCAGAGTACGGTGGAGATGGCCACAGAATGGTGGAGCAAGCTGGACAATGGTGGAGCAAGCAAGAGAAAGGTGAAGCAAGCCAGAGAAAGGTGGAGCAAGTCAGAGAACGGTGGAGCAAGCCACATACCTTGGAGCAAGCTAGAGAATTGTGGTGCAAACCAGAGAACAGTGGAGCAAGCGCAAGAATGTTGGAGCAAGCCAGACAATCGCGGGACAAGCTAGAGAACGTTGGAGGAAGCCAGAGAACGGTGGAGCAAGCCAAAGAACAGTGGACCAAGCCAGAGCACGATGGCTCAAGTCAGAGAATGGTGGTGCAATCCACAGATCGGTGGAACAAGTTGGAGAACGCTAAATCAAGCCAAGGAAAGGTGGAGCAAGCCAGAGAATTGAGAAGCAAGTCACAGAACAGTGGAGATGGCTAGAGAAAGGTGGAGCAAGCCAGAGAAAGGTGGAGCAAGCCACAGAACAGTGGAGCAACCCAGAGAATAGTGGAGCAAGCCTGAGAAAGGTGGTGCAAGCCACAAAACCGTGGAGCAAGCCAGAGAGCGACAGAGCAAGCCAAACAACGCTGGATCAAGCAAACGAATGGTGAAGCAAGCCAGAGAATGGTGGGGCAAGCCAGAGAACGGTGAAGGGAGCAAGAGAACGGTGGAGCAAGCAAGAGAACGGTGGAGCAAGCCAGATAATGGTAAAGCAATACAGAGAAAGGCATAGGAAGTTAGAGAAAGGTGGAGCAAGCCAGAGAACTATGGAGCAAGTGAGAGATTGGTGGAGCAAATCTGAGAATGGTGGAGCAAGCCAGAGAACAGTGGAGCAAGCCAGAGAAAGGTGGACAAAGCAAAAGAACAGTGTAGCAAGCCAAGGAAAGGTGCAGCAAGCCAGAAAATGGTGGAGCAAGCCAGAGAACGGTGGAGCAAGCTAGAGAACGGTGCAGCAAGCCTGAGAACGGTGCAGTAATCCGGAGAACAGTGGACCAATCGAGAGAAAAGGTGGAGCAAGCCAGAGAAAGGTGGAGCAAGCCAGAGAACGGTGGAGCAAGCTAGAGAACGGCTGAGCAACCCACAAAACAGTAGAGCAAGCCAGAGAAAGGTGGAGCAAGCCGAAGAAAGGTGCAGCAATCCAGAGAATGGTGGAGCAAGCCCGAGAACGGTGGAGGAAGCCAGAGAAAGGTGGAGCAAGCCAGTGAAAGGCAGAGCAAGCCAGAGAAGAGTGGAGCAAGCAAGAGAAAGATGGAGCAAGTTAGAAAACGTTAGAGCAAGCCATAGAACAATGGAGCAAAGCAGAGAAAGGTAGAGAAAGCCATAGAACGGTGTAGTAAGTTCAAGGAAAGGTGCAGCAAGCCAGAGAAGAGTGGAGCAAGGCAGGGAATGGTGGAGCAAGCCAGAGAACAGTGGAGCAAGCCAAAGAACTGTGGAGCAAGCTAGAAAAAGGTAAAGCAAGAAAGGGAAAGGTGGAGCTGTTGGAATGATGCTCCTCACCATGGCAGGAGTGACTCCAAAAAGGAACACCAAAAAGGCAAGCCTTAGTGGCTTAGTGGTTAATGGTCTTCAACTATAGAGGCAGGGGCTCGGGTTCAAGTCCCACAAGATGAAATTCTGCCCTGCCTCAAGGGAGGTGGAAAATAGATGCCAGGAAGCGAGCTCAACCTCTAGAGCTCCTCTTTAAGATTCTAGAAGGCCAGGTGAGGGTCCAAGAAGGTGGCACGCCTTCTAGAAGGGGTGACTTGTTCTACAAGGCATCTAGAGGTGTCTTGGTCTTTTGGACACCTTCCCTCCTACGAGAAGCAATTTGAGGAATCTAGAAAGGGGCAGAAGCTTTCAGAGGAGGGAAGGGATGCCTTCCTAGGTGGGAAAAGGACAGCCTACCAAGGAGCACTCTAGAAGCCATAGAATTTTCTAGGAAGCTCCAAATCTGGCATGCTTTGGTGTTCTGCAAAGCTTAGATCAGTGGCTATAAAATGCCACTGCTTGTGAGCCTTGATCAAGTGTTCCCATCCAATTGAGGCTAAAACTATTCCCTCAATCTCTGACCAGTTTGCTTGCATCCTTGGAACCAGTTGCCTCCACAGTTTCAGTCTCTCCAAAAACAGTTGGTGGTGTGAAACAACCACTGCTAGGGACCCTCCAGGGTGCACACTCACCCTTAGGCCAACAAAGGGTTATGGGCCCACGCCTCTAAGGGGTTCAAAGCCAGCTTCATTTCACGCTTCCAACAGCAAGACATGGCAACTAGCGAGCAAGAGAGCAGCCACGCTGTCCTTAAGTTTGATGGGACAGGCTTTGCCTTGTGGAGGTGGCAGTTTGAGGGCTTCCTTGACAACAAGGGACTGCTTGAGCTCGTAAAAGGTGATGCGACTGCTCCGCCGGAGACTGCAACGACCGAGGTGGAGGAGGCATACAACAAGCGCAACAAAAATGCATTCGCGCTCTTTGTGTCCGTGTTATGCCCACCACAACTTGGGCACATCCAAGGATACACCCTGGCCGCGGACGCATGGTCAAAACTCTGCTCCATCTAGCTGTCAAGCAACCTTGCCAATCAGCTCTTCATCTTGAAACGGCTCGTCACCCTCCAAGCCAACGAAGGCGACAACATCATGGAGATCATGCAGCAGATTGCGTCCCTTGCAGCGGTGTGCGTGGCCATGGGTTGGGAGGTCGGCTCTTAGTTGCAAGCTATGATCCTCCTTGTGGCCTTGCCAGACAGTTGGAGTCCCATGATCACAGTCCTTGGTGGCTGGCCTTCCAACGAGCTGAAGTACCCAAAGGTTACTGAGTACGTGCGCAATGAGTGGATGCGACAAGGCGGTCAAGAGAGTGCAGCTGCATCAACTTCAGCTTACACAGTTCATCCTCAAAGTGTAGGCCGAGGTGACAAGTGGAAGGGTGCCAAACAGGGCACTAAGAAGGGTGACAAGAAGGAGGAGTGCTTCAACTGTGGCAAGGAGGGCCACTATGCGCGCAATTGTCCCAAGAAGAAAACGGATCGGTCGCAGCGGGACGAGAAGAAAGATGAGCACGCCTTTATGGTGTACAACTCCACCAACTTGAAGGATCCGGGAGTTGCCGTCATCGACTCCGGATCAGGCCGCCAAATGCAATGCAACAGGGTGGCATTTGTCACCTACGGTGCCTCGAAGAGACGCATGACGGTTGCCAATGGAAAACAGAGGTGGCCTCTGGTGAGGGTAACGTCCGCATTGAGTCAATTGTGGATGGAAAACCTGTCACGAGCACAATCTACGATGTGCTGCATATGCCTAACTTTGGGGCAAATCTGCTCTCCGTCAGCCGCCTTACCGACAAGGAACTTGAGGTGCTCTTCACAAAGAAGGAGGCCGTCATCTGCAAAGAGGGCAAAGGCAAGGTAATTGCGCGTGCCAAGAGGGAGGACGACTTGTACCTGCTGCGAGCAAAGATCCTCAGCAGCCAGGTGGGGTCCAACGCTGCCAATCTCGCAACAAAGGACGGAGGAGACCTGGACCTATGGCACCGCCGACTCTGCCACATTTCTCCATCAACAGTGAAGGAGATGGCTAAGAGGGAAGTGGTGCGGGGTCTCCAAATGAGCGGCCTTGATGGAACCAAGGAGACGGTGTGTGAGTCATGCATCATTGGCAAATCAACTGTGCACCCATTTGTTGCCAAGGGGACGCGTGCATCGGCAAAACTGGCCGTGGTACACACAGATGTGTGTGGACCGCATGAGAGCTCCATCGGCGAAGCTTGCTACTTCCTCACCTTCATCGATGACCACAGTCAAAAACTCTACCTCTACCAAATGAAGCGAAAGAGTGAGGTCCTTGCGTGCATGTAAGAGTTTGTGCCTGATGTGGAGCGGCAAACAGAGTTGAAGGTGAAGGCGCTCCGGAGTGACAACGGTGGTGATTATGTGGGATGCCTTGGATGGATGAAGAGCAAGGGGATTGAGTGGCAGAAAACAACTCCACACTCCCCACAACAGAATGGCGTCGTAGAGAGAACGAATCGCACAATCCTTAACATGGTGCGATCCATGTTGAGCAACGCCGGCCTTACATAACGGTATTGGGCGGAGGCGGCAAGGACAACAGCGTACATCATGAATCTCATGCCGACCAAGCCGCTGAAGGACAAGGAGAGCAATGCATGGAAGACGCCACAAGAAGTGTGGAGCGGGAGGAAGCTGGCACTGGGTCACCTCCACACGTTTGGTTGTGTTGCACATGCAATGGTGCAGGCACGTGAGGGACGGAGCAAGCTGGACCAGCGTACCCGGTGGTGTATTTTCCTTGGATATGAAAGCGGAAGCAAGGCGTATCGGCTCTTTGACCCAAGGAGGCAGCAGATTGTGCGGAGTCGCAACACCACGTTCGAGGAGAAAAGCCGTTGGACAGACAAGGAGGCAGGTCTCTCCAAGAGGGGGGAGTGGATGCCACTCCTTGAGGGGGAGACGCCAGAGGACGTGAATGAGGGTGACATCCTCGCAGCAGCACCAGCCAGAGATGATCGCCCGAGGGATGGGCGAACGGAACAATCTGTTCCGGCCTGTTCGGATGAGGAATCCGAAGCACCGGAGATGGACGTGGAGGCGGGGAGTCGACCGATGTCTCCAAGGTCTCCAAGAGAGGGGGAGCAGGCGCTTGGAGAGGATGGCGCCAAAAGGGGACAGCAACAACAACAACCGCCTCAAGAGCCCCGCATGAGCAGCCAAGTGCGAAGAAGGAGAAAAAGATATGATGCCGACAAGGACATTTGGACTGGGTTCGCGCAAGAGGAGCCTCAAGGAGGCACTGCACAAGAAGGATGGGGCTGAGTGGGAGGGAGCAATAAAATGTAAGCTCGCCTCCCATGAGGAGAACGTCTCCTCAGTTATAGGTTGAGCATGGACGCCTGCCATGGGTGATGCGCAAGGGGGAGATTGTTCGAATGATGCTTCTCACCATGGCAGGAGTGACTCCAAAAAGGAACACCAAAAAGACAAGCCTTAGTGGCTTAGTGGTTAATGGTGTTCACCTATAGAGGCAAGGGCCCGGGTTCAAGTCCCACAAGATGAAATTCTTCCCTGCCTCAAGGGAGGTGGAAAATAGATGCCAGGAAGCTAGCTCAACCTCTAGAGTTCCTCTTTAAGATTGTAGAAGGCTAGGTGAGGGTCCAAGAAGGTGGCACACCTTCTAGAAGGGGTGATTTGTCCTACAAGGCATCTAGAGGTGTCTTGGTCTTGTGGACACCTTCCCTCCTACTAAAACCAAGCTCACGAATCTAGGAAGGGGCAGAAGCTTCTAGAGGAGGGAAGGGATGCCTTCCTAGATGGGAAAAGGACAGCCTACCAAGGAGCACTCTAGAAGCCATAGAATTTGCTAAGAAGCTCCAAATCTGGCATGCTTTGGTGTTCTAGAAAGCTTAGATCAGTGGCTATAAAATTCCACTGCTTGTGAGGCTTGATCAAGTGTTTATTCCCATCCAATTGAGGCCAAAAATATTGCCTTAATCACTGACCTGTTTTCTTCCATCCTTGGAACCAGTTGCCTCCACAGTTTCAGTCTCTCCAAAAACAGTTCCTGGTGTGAAACAGCCACTGCTAGGGACCCTCCAGGGTGCACACTCACCCTCAGGCCAACAGGAGCAAGCCAGAGAACGGTAGAGCAAGCGAGAGAACGTTGGAGCAAGCCAGAAAACAGTGGTGCAAGCCAGAAAACGCTGGAGCAAGTTAGAGAATGTCGGAGCAAGCCAGAGAATGGTGGAGCAAGCCAGAGAAAAGTGGAGCAAGCAAGGGAAAGGTGGAGCAAGCTAGAGAACGGTAGAGCAACCCAGAGAATGGTAGAGCCAGCCAGAGAAAGGTGGAGCAAGCGAGAGAAAGGTGGAGGAAGTCACAGAACATTGGAGCAAGCTAGAGAACAGTGGAGCAAGCCAGATAATGGTAGAGCAATCAGCAGAATGATGGGACAAGCCAGAAAACGGTGGAGAAAGCCAGAGAATGGTGGAGCAATCTAGAGAAAGGTGGAGCAAGCCAGAGAACGGTGGAGGAAGCCAGAGAACTGTGGAGCAAGCCAGAGAACAGCGGAGTAAAAGAGAACAGTGGATAAGGTAAGAGAATCGTGGAGCAAGCGAGAGAAAGGTGGAGCAAGTTAGAGAACCGTGGAGCAAGCAAGGGAAAGGTGGAGAAAGCCAGAGAATGGTGGAACAAGCCAGAGAACAGAGGAAAAAGCCAAAGAAAAGTGGAGCAAGCCACAGAAAGGTGCAGCAAGCCAGAGAACAACGGCTCAAGCCAGAGAACAGTGGAGAAAACCCAGGAACGGTAGAGCAAGCTAGAGAACGGTGGAGCAAGCTAGAGAATGGTGAAGCAAGCCAGAGAGTGGTTGAGCAAGCCAAAGGAAGGTGGAGCAAGCTAGAGAACGGTGGAGCAAGCTCAAGAATGGTGGAGCAAGCCAGGAAAAGGTTGAGAAAGCCATAGAATGTTGGAGCAAGCCAGAAACAGTGGAGCAAGCTGTAGAAAGGTGGAGCAAGCTAGAGGACTGTGGAGCGATCCAGAGAATGGTGGACCAAGCCAGAGAACGTTGGAGCAAGCAAGAGAGCGCTGTCGCAAGTCAGGGCATAGAAGACCAAGCCAGAGAACGGTGGAGCAAGCCACAGTGCAGCAAGCCAGGGAAAGGTGGAGCAAGCAAGAAAAAGGTTGAGGAAGCCAGAGAAAGGTGGAGCAAGCCAGAGAAAGGTGGAGCTAGCTAAAGAACGGTTGAGCAGGCTAGAGAACGGTTGAGCAAGCTTCAAAAAATAGGAGCAATTCAGAGAACGGTGGAGTAAGTCAGGGAAAGGTTGAACAAGCCAGAGAAAGATGGAGCAAGCAAGAGAACGGTGAAGCAAGCCAGAGAAAGGATGAGCAAGCCAAACAAAGGTGGAGCAAGCTAGAGAATAGTGGAGCAAGCCAGAGAATGGTGGAGAAAGCCCGAGGACGGTCGAGCAAGCGAGAGAACGGTGGAGCAAGCCAGAGAACAATGGAGCAAGCCAAAGAACGGCGGAGCTAGCCGGAGAATGGTGGAGCAAGCCAGAGAATGGTGGAGCATGCCAGAGAACAGTGGAGCAAGCAAGGGAATGGTGGAGCAAGCCAGAGAACGGTGGAGCAAGTTAGAGAACACTGGAGTAAGTCAGAGCCGGTGGAGCAAGTTTGTGTACGATGGAGCAAGCCAGTGAACGGTGCAGCAAGTCAGAGAACTGTGGAGCAAGCCAGAGAAAGGTGGAGCAAGCCAGAGAAAGATGGAGCAAGCAAGGGAATGGGGAGAAAGCCAGAGAAAGGTTGAGCAAGCCAGAAAACGGTGGAGCATGTTAGAGAAAGGTGGAGTGAGCCAACATAAGGTGGAGCAAGCCAGAGAACAGTGGAGGAAGCCAGAGAACGGTTGAGGAAGGTAGAGAACGGTCGAGCAAGCCAGAGAACTGTGAAACAAGCCAACAAGCCAGAAAAAGGTTGAGCAAGCCTGAGAAAGGTGGAGCAAGCCAGAGAATGGTGAAGCAAGCCAGAGAATGGTCAAACAAGCCCGAAAATGGTGAAGCAAGCCAGAGAAAGGTGGTGAAAGACAGAGAACGGTCGCGCAAGCCTGGAGAAGGTGGAGCAAGCCAGCGAATGGCGGAGCAATCCAGAGAATGATGGAGCAAGCTGGAGAAAGGTGCAGTAAGCCAGAGAAAAGTGCAGGAAGTAAGAGAACGGTGGAGCAATCGAGAGAACAATGGAGCAAGCCAGAGAACGGTGGAGCAAGCCAAGAAACATTGACGCAAGTCAGGGAATGGTGGAGCAAGCCACAGAATGTCGGAGTAAGTCAGAGAACGGTGGAGCAAGCCAGAGAACATGCCAGCAAGCCAAAAACAGGTGGAGCAAGCCACAGAAATGTGGAGCAAGCCAGAGAACAGTGAAGCAAGCCAGAGAATGGTGGAGCAAGCAAGAAAAAGGTGAAGAAAGCCAGTGAACAGTGGAGCAAGCCAAAGAACGGTGGGGCAAGCCTGGAACGGTCGAGAAAGCCAGCAAATTGTGCAGCAAGCTAGAGAACGGTGGAGCAAGCCAGAAAACAGTCGAGCAAGCCAGAGAATGGTGGAGCAAGCCAGAGAATGGTGAAGAAATTCAGAGACAGTGGAGCACATCAGAAAACACTGGAGCAAGCCAGAGAACGGTGAAGCAGGACAGAGATCAATGGAGCAAGCCAGAGAATGGTGGAGCAAGACAGAGAACAGTGGATAAAGCCAGAGAAGGGTGGAGCAAGCCAGTTACAGATGGAGCAAGCCAGAGAACGTGGAGCAATCCAGAGAAAGGTGGAGAAAGCCAGAAATGGTGGAGCACGCCAAAGAACGGTGCAGCTATACAGCAAGAGGTGGAGCAAGCCAGAGAACATTGGAGAAGGCCATAAAACGGTGGAGTAAGCTAGAGAACGGTGGAGAAATCAAGAGAACGGTGGAGCAAGCAAGAGAGCGGTGGAGCAAGCATGAGAATGGTGGATCAAGCAAAAGAACGGTGGCACAAGCCAGAGAAAGGTGGAACAAGTCTGAGAAAGGTGGAGGAAGCCAGTGAAAGGTGGAGCAACCCAGAGAACGGTGTAGCAAGCCACAAAACAGTGGAGCAAGGCAGAGAAGGGTAATGCATGTCAGGGAATGATGGAGCAAGCCAGAGAACAGTGGAGCAAGCCAGAGGAGGGTGAAGCAAGCCAGAGAACATGCCAGCAAGCCAGAGAATGTTGGAGTAAGCCAGAGAAAGGTGGAGCAAGCCAGACAACGGTGGAAAAATCCATAGAATGGTCTAGCAATCCAGTAAAAGGTGGAGCAGGCCAGAGAACGGTGGAGCAAGCCAGAGTACGGTGGAGCAAGCCAGAGAACGGCGGAGCAAGCCAGGAAACGGTGGATCAAGTAAGAAAAAGATGGAGCAAGCCAAAAAAAGGTGGAGCATGCCAGAGAACAGTGGAGAAAGCGAGAGAACGTTGGAGCAAGCCACAGAACGGTGGTGCAAGCCAGAGAGGGTGGAAAAAGTCAAAGAATGGTGGAGAAAGCAAAAGAATGGTGGAGCAAGCTTGAGAATGGTGGAGCAAGCTAGGGAAAGGTGGAGCAAGCCAGATAAAGGTGGAGTAAGCCAGAGAACGGTGGAGCAAGCCAGAGAACGGTGGAGCAAGCGCGAGAATGGAGAAGCACACTAGACAACGATGGAGGAAGCCAGATGTCGGTGGAGCAAGCCAGAGAATGGTTGAGCAAGCCAAAGAATGGAGGGACAAGCCAGAGAATAGTGGAGTAAGCCAAAGAACAGTGGAGTAAGCCAGAGAACGGCGGAGCAAGCCAGAGAGTTGTGGAGCAAGTCCGAGAACGGTGGAGCAAGTCAGACAATGGTGGGGCAAACCAAAGAATGGTGGACCAAGTTAGAGAACGGTGGACTAAGCCATAGAATGGTGAATCAAGTCAGAGAATTGTGGAGGAAGCCAAAAAATGGTGGAGCAAAATAGAGAACGGTGGAGGAAGCCAGAGGAATGTGGAGTAAGCCAGAGAACGGTGCAGCAAGCCAGAGAACGGTGGAGCAAGCCAGAGAAAGGTGGAGCAAGCAAGAGAAACTTGGAGCAAGCCAGAGAACGGTGGAGCAAGTCCAAGAACGGTGGAGCAAGCCAGAGAACGGTGGAGCAAGCAAGAGAAAGGTGGAAAAATCCATAGAATGGTGAAGCAAGCCAAAGAAAGGTGGAGTAAGCCAGAGAACGGTGGAGCAAGCCAACGTACGGTGGAGCAAGCAAGAGAATGGCGGAGCAAGCCTGAGAACGATGGAGCAAGCCAGAAAATGATGGAGCAAACCAAGAAAAGGTGGAGCAAGCGAGACAACAGTGGAACAAGCCAGAGAAAGTTGGAGCAAGCCACAGAACGGTGGTGCAAGCCAGAGAACAGTGGAAAAAGTCAGAGAATGGTGGAGAAAGGAAGAGAATGGTGGAGCAAGCTTGAGAATGGTGGAGCAAGCTAGGGAAAGGTGGATCAAGCCAGAGAACGGTGGAGCCACCCACACAACAGTAGAGCAAGTTAGAGAAAGGTGGAGCAAGCCAGAGAAAGGTGGAGTAAGCCAGAGAATGGTGGAGCAAGCCAGAGAACGGTGGAGCAAGCGCGAGAATGGATAAGCAAACCAGACAACAATGGAGGAAGGCAGATGACGGTAGAGCAAGCCAGAGAATGGTTGAGCAAGCCAGAGAATGGAGAGACAAGCCAGAGAATAGCGGAGTAAGCCAGAGAATAGTGGAGCAAGCCAGAGAACGTCGGAGCAAGCGAGAGAGCATTGGAGCATATCAGAGAATGGTGGAGCAAGTCAGACAATGGTGGGGCAAGCCAAAGAATGGTGGAGCAACCGAGAGAATGGTGGATTAAGCCAGAGAATGGTGAATCAAGTCAGAGAATGGTGGAGGAAGCCAAAAACTGGTGGAGCAAAACAGAGAACGGTGGAGGAAGCCTGAGAAATGTGGAGTAAGTCACAGAATGGTACAGCAAGCCAGAGAACGGTGGAGCAATCCAGAGAAAGGTGGAGCAAGCAAGAGAAACTTGGAGCAAGCCAGAGAACGGTGGAGCAAGTCCAAGAACGGTGGAGCAAGCTAGAGAATGGTGGAGCAAGCCAGAGAAAGGTGGAAAAATCCATAGAATGGTGTAGCAAGCCAGTGAAAGGTGGAGTAAGCCAGAGAACGGTGGAGCAAGCCAGAGAAAGGTGGAGCAAGCAAGAGAAACTTGGAGCAAGCCAGAGAACGGTGGAGCAAGTCCAAGAACGGTGGAGCAAGCTAGAGAATGGTGGAGCAAGCCAGAGAAAGGTGGAAAAATCCATAGAATGGTGTAGCAAGCCAGTGAAAGGTGGAGTAAGCCAGAGAACGGTGGAGCAAGCCAGAGTACGGTGGAGCAAGCCAGAGAACAGTGGAGCAAGCCAGAAAACGATGGAGCAAGCCAAAAAAAGGTGGAGCAAGCCAGAGAACAGTAGAGGGAAAATTGGAGCAAGCCACAGAACGGTGGTGCCAGCCAGAGAATGATGGGAAAAGTCAGAGAATGGTGGAGAAAGCAAGAGAATGGTGGAGCAAGCTTGAGACTGGTGGAGCACGCTAGGGAAAGGTGGAGCAAGCGAGAGAACGGTGGAGTCACCCACACAATAGTAGAGCAACTTAGAGAATGGTAGAGCAAGCCAGAGAAAGGTGGAGTAAGCCAGAGAACGGTGGCGCAAGCCAGAGAACGGTGGAGCAAGCGGGAGAATGGATAAGCAAACCAAGCAACGATTGAGGAAGCCAGATAACGGTGGAGCAAGCCAGAGAATGGTTGAGCAAGCCAGAGAATGGAGGGACAAGCCAGAGAATAGTGGAGTAAGCCAGAGAACAGTGGAGCAAGCCAGAGAACAGCGGAGCAAGCCAGAGAGCAGTGGAGCAAGTCAGAGAACGGTGGAGCAAATCAGACAATGGTGGGGCAAGCCAAAGAATGGTGGAGCAAGTTATAGAACGGTGGATTAGGCCAAAGAATGGTGAATCAAGTCAGAGAATGGTGGAGGAAGCCAAAAAATGATGGAGCAAAACAGAGAATGATGGAGGAAGCCAGAGAATTGTGGAGTGAGCCAGAGAACGGTGCAGCAAGCCAGAGAACGGTGGAGCAAGCCAGAGAAAGGTGGAGCAAGCAAGAGAAACCTGGAGCAAGCCAGAGAACGGTGGAGCAAGTCCAAGAAGAGTGGAGCAAGCCAGAGAACGGTGGAGCAAGCCACAGAAAGGTGGAAAAATCCATAGAATGGTGTAGCAAGCGAATGAAAGGTGGAGTAAGCCAGAGAACAGTGGAGCAAGCCAGAGTACGGTGGAGCAAGCCAGAGAACGGTGGAGCAAGCGAGAGAGCGGTGGAGCAAGCCAGAAAAAGATTGAGCAAGCCAAAAAAAGCTGGAGCAAGCCAGAGAACAGTGGAGCGAGCCAAAGAACGTTGGAGCAAGCTCGAGAACGGTGGTGCAAGCCAGAGAACGGTGGAAAAAGTCAGAGAATGGTGGAGAATGCAAGAGAATGGTGGAGCAAGCTTAAGAATTGTGGAGCAAGCTAGGGAAACGTTGAGCAAGCCAGAGAACGGTGGAGCCACCCACAAAACAGTAGAGCAAGTTGGAGAAAGGTGGAGCAAGCCAGAGAAAGGTGGAGTAAGCCAGAGAACGGTGGAGCAAGCTAGAGGACGGTGGAGCAAGCGGGAGAATGGATAAGCAATCCAGACAACGATGGAGGAAGCCAGATGACGGTGGAGAAGGCCAGAGAATGGTTGAGCAAGCCAGAGAATTGAGGGACAAGCCAGAGAATAGTGGAGCAAGCCGGAGAATAGTGGAGCAAGCCAGAGAGCAGTGGAGCAAGTTAGAGAATGGTGGAGCAAGTCAGCCAATGGTGGGGCAAGCCAAAGAATGGTGGACCAAGTTAAAGAACGGTGGAGTAAGCCAGAGAATGGTGAATCAAGTCAGAGAATGGTGGAGGAAGCCAAAAAATGGTGGAGCAATATAGAGAACGGTGGAGGAAGCCAGAGAAATGTGGAGTAAGCCAGAGAACGGTACAGCAAGCCAGAGAACGGTGGAGCAAGCCACAGAAAGGTGGAGCAAGCAAAACAAACGTGGAGCAAGCCAGAGAACGGTGGAGCAAGTCCAAGAACGGTGGAGCAAGCCAGAGAGCGGTGAAGCAAGCCAGAGAGCGGTGGAGCAAGCCTAAGAATGGTGGAGAAAGCCAGAGATTGGTGGAGCAAGCCAGAGGATGGGGGAGCAAGCCAGACAATGGCGGAACAAGCCAGACAACAATGGAGCAAGCAAGAGAACGGTGGATCAAGCCAGAGAACATTTGAGCAAGTCAGAGAACGGTGGAGCAAGTTAGAGAACGGTGGAGCAAGTCAGAGAACGGTCAAGCAAGCCAGAGAACAGTTAAGCAAGACAGAGAACAGTGGAGCAAGCCAGAGAGCGGTGGAGCAAGTCAGAGAACATTGGAGCAAGCTAGAGAAAGGTGGAGCAAGCCAGAGAAAGATGGAGCAAGCCAGAGAACATGGAGGAAGCCAAAGAAATGTGGAGCAAGCCAGAAAACGGTGGAGCACGCCAGAGAAAGGAGGAGCAAGCCAGCGAAAGGTGGAGCAAGTGAAAGAAAAGTGGAACAAACCAGAGATTGTCCGAGCAAGCCAGAGAACAGTGTATCAAGCTAGAGAATGGTGGAGAAAGCCAGAGAACGGGCGAGCAAGCCAGAGAATGGTGGAACAAGCCAAAGAAAGGTGAAGCAAGCCAGAGAAATGTTGAACAAGCTAGAGAACGGAGGAGCAATCCTCTGAACAGTGAAGCAAGCAAGAGAACGGTTGAGCAAGCCAGAGAACGGTGATGTTAGGGAATGGTGGAGCAAGCTAGTGTACGGTGGAGAAAGCCAGAGAACAGTGGAGCAAGCCAGGAATAGGTGGAGCAAGCCAGAGAAAGGTGAACCAAGCCAGAGAGGGGTGGAGCAAGCCAGAGAAAGGTGGAGACGGCTAAAGAAAGGTGGAGCAGGCCAGAGAACAGTGGAGCAAGAAAGAGAATGGTGGAGCAAGTCAGAGAATGTTGGAGCAAGCCAAAGAAAGGTGGTGCAATTCACAGAAAGGTGGAGCAAGCCAGCAAACGGAAGAGCAAGCCTAAAAACGGTGGAGCAAGCCAGAGAACGGTGGAGCAAGTCCAAGAACGGTTGAGCTAGCCAGAGATAGGTGGAGCATGCCAGAGAATGGTGGAGCAAGCCAGAGAAAGGTGGGGCAGGCCAGAGAACGGTGGAGCAGGCCAGAGAACGCTGGAGCAAGGCAGAGAATGATGGAGCAAGCCAGAGAACGGTGGAGCAAGCCTGAGTACAGAGGAGCAATCAAAGGAATGGTGGAGCAAGCCAGAGAACGGTGGAGTAAGTAAGAGAACGGTGGAGCAAGCCAGAGAACCGCGAAGCAAGCCAGAGAACGGTGGAGCAAGCCAGAGAAAGGTGAAGCAAGCCAAAGAATTGTGGATCAGGTCATAGAACGGTAAAGAAATCAAGAGAACGATGTAACAAGCCAGAGAACGGTGGAGTAAGTGGTAGAAAGTTGAAGCAAGTCAGAGAACAGTGGAGCAAGTCATAGAGTGGTGTAACACGCCAGAGAATGGTGGAGCAAGTCAGAGAACGGTGGAACGAGCAAGAGAACAATGGAGCGAGCCAGAGAACGGTTTAGCAATCCAGAGAACGGTGGAGCAAGCCAGAGAAAGGTGGAGCAAGCCAGAGAAGGGTGGAGCAACTCGGAAAACGGTGGAGCAAGCCAGAGAACGGTGGAGAAAGTCCAAAAACGGTAACGCAAGTCAGGGAATGGTGGAGCAAGCCAGAGAATGGTGGAGCAAGCCCGAGAACAGTGGAGCAAGCTAGAGAAAGGTGGAGCTAGCCAGAGAAAAGTGGAGCAGGAGAAAGAGTAGTGGAGCAGGCTAGAGAACATTGGCGCAGACCAGAGAACGGTGAAGCAATAAAGAGAATGGTGGAGCAAGCCAGGGAAAGGTGGGACAAGCCAGCGAATGGTGGAGCAAGCCAGAGAACGGTGGAGCAAGCCAGAGAATAGTGAAGCAAGTTTGAGAAGAGTGGACTAAGCTAGAGAACGGTATAGCAAGCCAGAGAACGGTGTAGCAAGCCAAATAACGGTGGTGCACGCCAGAGAACGGTGGAAGAAGCCAGGGAGTGGTCGAGCAAGCTAAAGAATAGTAGAGCAAGCCAGAGAACGGTGGAGCAAGCCAAAGAACAATGGAGCAAGCCAGAGAACGATGCAGCAAGTCTGAGACGGTGGAACAAGTGAGAGAAAAGTGGAGCAAGCCAGAGAACTGTGAAGCAAGACAGAGAACGGTGGATCAAGCCAAAGAACTGTGGAGCAAGTCAGAGAACGGTGCAGCAAGCAAGAGAAAGGTAGAGAAAGCAAGAGAAAGATGGAGCAAGCCATAGAACCTGGATCAAGCAAGAGAAAGGTGGAGCAAGCCAGAAAACAGTGGAGCACGTCAGAGAAAGGTGGGGAAAGCCAGTGAATGGTGGAACATGCTAGAGAACAGTGAAGCAATCCAGTGAATGATGGCGCAAAACTAGAGAATGGTGGAGCATGCCAGAGAATGGTGGAATAAGCCCAAGAACGGACAAGCAAGCCAGAGAAAGATAGAGCAAGCATGAGAAAGGTGGAGCACTCCAAAGAACGGTGGAGCAAGCAAGAGAACAGTCGAGCAAGTCTGAGAACAGTGAAGCAAGCCTGAGAAAGGTGGAGCAAGCCAGAGAATGGTTGAGCAAGCTAGAGAACGGTCAAGCAAGTCTGAGAACGGTAAAGCAAGCTTAAGAAAGGTGGAGCAAGCCAGAGAATGGTGGAGCAAGCCTGGGAAAGGTGGAGCAGGCCAGAGTATGGTGGAGCAAGCCAGTGAACGGTGGAGCAAGCCAGAGAAATGTGGGGCAAGCAATAGAAAGGTGGAAGAAGCGAGAGAATGGTGGAGCAACCAAGAGAACGGTGGTGCAAGCCAGAGACCGGTGGAGCAAGACAGAGAACGGTGACGCAAGTCAAGGAACATTGCAGTGAACGGTGGAGCAAGCCATAGAACATGCCAGCAAGCCAGAGAACATGCCAGCAAGCCAGAGAAAGATGGAGCAAGCCAGAGAAAGGTGGAGCAAGCTAGAGAACGGTGGAGCAAGCAAGAGAACAGTGGAGCAAGCCAGGAAAAAGGCAGAGAAAGCCAGAGAACGGTGTTGCATGCGAAGGAAAGGTGGAGCAGGCCAGAGAATGGTGGAGCAAGCCAGAGAACAGTGGAGCAAGCCAGAGGATGGTGGAGGAAGCCGGAGAGTGGTGGAGAAAGCCAAAGAATGGTGGAGCAAGCGAAAGAACGGTCGAGCATGGAAGAGAATGGTAGAGCAAGCCAAAGAACGGTGGAGCAAGCCGGATAATGGTGGTTCAAGCAAGATACAGTAGAGCAAGTCAGAGAACATTGGAGCAAACCAGAGAATGGTAAAGCAGGACAGAGATCAATGGAGCAAGGCATCAAAAGGTGGAGACATTCAGAAAACGGTGGAGCAATCCACAGAAGGGTGGGGCAAGCCGGAGAAAAACGAAGCAAGCCAGAGAATGTAGAGCAAGCCTGAAAAAGGTGGAGGACGCTAGAGAAAGGAGTAAGCCAATGAAAGATGGAGCAAGCCAGAGAACAGAGGAGCAAGCCAAAGAACAGTGGAGCAAGCTAGAGAACTGTGGAGCGAGCCAGATAACGGTGGAGCAAGCCAGAGAACGGGCAAACAATCCGGAGAAAGGTAGATCAGGCCTGAGAAAGGTAGAGCAAGCCAGAGAACGGTGGAGCATGCCAAAGAACGGTCGAGCAAGCTCGAGAACAGTGAAGCAAGCACAGAAAGGTGGAGCAAGCCAGAGAACGGTGGAGCAAGCCAGGGAAAGGTGGAGCAAGCTAGAGAATGGTGGAGCAAGCCAGAACACGGTGAAGCAAGACAGAGAAAGGTGGAGGAAGCCATAGAACGGTGGAGCAAGCCAGAGAACGGTGGAGCAATTCAGAGACGTTGGGAAAGGTGGAGCAAGCCATTGAACGGTGGAACAAGCCATAGAACGGTGGAGCAAGCCAGAGAACGGTGGAGCAAGTCAAAGAACGGCGGAGCAAGCCAGAAAAAGGAAAAATAAAGATAGAGAACGGTGGAGCAAGCCAGAGAGCGGTGGAACAAGTCAGAGAACAGTGGAGCAAGCCGGAGAAAGGTGGGACAAGCCAGAGAAAAATGGAGCAAGCCAAAGAACGTGGAGCAAGCCAGAGAAATGTTAAGCACGACTGAAAACGATGGAGCACGTTAGAGGTGTTAGCTATTGAGCTAACCACCTCTGGCAGAGAAGCCGCGAAACCGAAAAGCTCACAAAGGTTTTTAGGCCTTCTTCCTTTGTTGACATGTGCCATGCACCCCAAACTTAATCAGGCATACACTTCACCTTCAAGAGTACTAACGCCTTAGCATTACATCTCAAGAAGAGCTCAAGTCGTCAATACGCAAGAGAGCATCAAGCAAGGGTTGATTGATCAGCATGCAAGATAAGTCCTTTTATAGCTGTCTGTCCAGTCCTAGAACTCAAAAGCACATTCCTGGGAAGTGGCCTGAACCAGCCACGTCACCAATAGACTTGCACTGTGGGCTTGACACATAAGCATCCTAGTGTCAAGGTGACAGACCAACCATGTAGCGTCCAAGAAGCTACGGACTTTCTTTCTTGGAAGCTTCCACAGCAAACAAGATATGCATGGGGCCAGGATCGACCTCATGACCTCTCACTTGGCCAAATCAACAAAATGGCCAAGGTAACCACTCACCCACATGGTGTACTCACAGGTCATATCTCACAAGAGACAGAGCATAGTTGAGTCACACTAAAACGGATCTAGGGGTCATACCTCCACAAGGGGCAGAGCATTCCTGATCCGTCCTACAACACTGAACAAGGGGCAAAAACATTCAACAAGAGGAAGGTGGAGCAAGCCAGCAAAAGATTAGGCAAGCTGGAGAACAGTGGAGCAAGCCATAGAATGGTGGAGCAAGCTTGAGAACGGTGGAGCAAGCCAAAAAACGGTGGAACAAGCCAGAGAACGTGCGAGCAAGCCAGAGAAAGGTGGAACAAGCCTGAGAAAGGTGGAGCAATCACGAAATCGGTAAAGCAAGCCAGAGGATAGTCGAGCAAGCCCGAGAAGGATTGAGCAAGCAAGAGAAAGGAGAGCAAGCCAGAGAACGGTGGAGCAAGCCTGGGAAAGGTGAAGCAAGCCAGAGAACGATGGAGCAAGCCAGAGAAAGGTGGGGCAAGCCAGAGAAAGGTGCAGGAAGCATGAGAACGGTGGAGCAACAGAGAGAACGGTGGAAAAAGCCAGAGAACAGTGGAGCAAGCCAGAGAACGGTGAGGCAAGTCAGGGAATGGTGGAGGAAGCCAATGAAAGGTTGAGTACGCGGAAGAATGTTGTAGCAAGCCAAGAAAAGGTAGAGCAAGTCAGAGAATGGTGGAGCAAGCCATAGAACGATGGAGTAAGCGAGAGAACGGTGGAGCAAGCCAAGGAGTGGTGCTGCAAGCCAAAGAACGGTGGAGCAAGCCAGAGAACGGTGGAGCATGCAAGGGAATGGTGCAGTACGCCAGAGAATGGTCCAGCACGCTAGAAAATGGTGGAGCAAGCAAGAGAATGGTGGAGGAAGCAAGAGAACGGTGATACAAGTCAGAGACAATGGAGCAAGTCAATGAATGGTGGAGCAAGCCAGAGAACAGTGAGGCAAGACAGAGATGGACGGAGCAAGCCAAAGAACGGTTGAGCAAGTCAGAGAATGTTGGCGCAAGCCAGAGGAGGGTTGAGTAAGCCAGAGAAAGATGGAGCAAGCCAGAGAACGTGAAGCAAGCCAGAGAAAGGTGGAGCAAGCAAGAAAAGGGTGGAGCACTCCAGAAAAACGTTGAGCAATCCAGCAAAAAGCAGAGCAAGCCAGAGATTAGTGGAGCAATCCAGCAAAAGGTGGAACAAGCATGAGAAAGGTGGAGCAAGCAAGAGAACGGTGGAGCAAGCCAGAGAACAGTTGAAGAAGCGAGAGAACTATGAAGCAAGCCAGAGAAAGGTGGAGCAAGCCTGAAAACATTGGAGCAAGCCACGGAAAGGTGAATCAAGCCAGAGAATAGTGGAGCAAGCCAAAGAACAGTGGACTTAGCCAAAGAAAGGTGGAGCAGGCCAGAGAACGGTGGAGCATGTTGGAGTGATGCTCCTCACCATGGCAGGACTGACTCCAAAAAGGAACACCAAAAAGGCAAGCCGTAGTGGCTTAGTGGTTAATGGTGTCCACCTATAGAGGCAGGGGCCTGGGTTCAAGTCCCACAAGATGAAATTCTGCCCTGCCTCAGGGGAGGTGGAAAATAGATGCCTGGGGACCAGCTCAAACTCTAGAATCCCTCCGTAAGGTTCTAGAAGGCTTGACGAGGGTCCACGAAGGTGGCACACCTTCTAGGAGGGATGACTTCTCCTACAAGGCATCTAGAGGTTTCTAGGTCTTCTGGATACCTTCCCTCCTACTAGAAGTAAGCTGAGGAATCTAGGAAGCGGCAGAAGCTTCTAGAGGAAGGAAGGGATGCCTTCCTAGGTAGGAAAATTGACAGCCTACCCATAGACACTCTAGAAGCCATAGAATCTGCTAGGAAGCGTCAAATCAGGCATGCTTTGGTGTTCTGGAAAGCTTAGATCAGTGGCTATAAAATGCCATTTCTTGTGAGCCTTGATCCAAAGAATTGTTTATTCACATTCAATTGAGGCCAAAACTATTGCCTCACTCTCTGACAAGCTTTTTGCCATCCTTGGAACCAGTTGCCTCCACAGTTTCAGTCTCTCCAGAAAGAGTTGGTGGTGTGAACCAGCCACTGCTAGGGACCCTCCAGGGTGCACACTCACCCTCAGGCCAACAAAGGGTTATGGGTCCACGCCTCTAAAGGGTTCAAAGCCAACTTGACTTCACGCTTCCAACAGTAATACATGGCAACCAGCGAGCAAGAGAGCAGTCGCGGTGTCGTGAAGTTTGATGGGACAGGCTTTGCCTTGTGGAGGTGGTAGTTTGAGGTCTTCCTCTAGGAGAAGGGACTACTTTAGCTTTTAAAAGGTGATGAGACTGCTCCGCAAGAGACTGCAACGGCTGAGGTGAGGGAGGCATACAAGAAGCGCAACAAAAAGGCATTGGCAATCCTTGTGTCCGCGTTATGCCCACCACAACTTGGGCACATCCAAGGATGCACCCTGGCCGCAGACGCATGGTCAAAACTCTGCTCCATCTACCAGTCAAGCAGCCTTCCCAATGAGCTCTTCATCTTCAAAGTGCTTGTCACCCTCCGAGCCAACAAAGGCGACAACATCATGGAGATCATGTAGCAGATTGAGTCGCTCACATTGGAGTGTGTGGCCATAGGATAAGAGGTCGACTCTCAGTTGCAAGGTATGATCCTCCTTCTGGCCTTGCCGAACAGTTGGAGTCCCATGATCACAGTCCTTGGTTGCTGGCCTTTCCACGAGCTGAAGTACCCGAAGGTTGCTGAGTACGTGCGCAATGAGTGGATGCAACGTGGTGGTCGAGAGAGTGCAGCGGCATCAAGTTCAGCTTACACGGTTCATCCTCAAAGTGGAGGCCGAGGTGACAAATGGAAGGGTGCCAAACAAGGCACCAAGAAGGGTGACAAGAAGGGGGAGAGCTTCAACTACGGCAAGGAGGGCCACTACACACGCAACTATCCCAAGAAGAAAATAGATCAGTCGCAGTGGGGTAAGAAGAAAGATGAGCATGCCCTTATGGCGTACTTTTCCACCAACTTGAAGGATGAGGGAGTTGCCGTCATCGACTCCGGATCTCGCCGCCACTCGCAATGCAACAGGGCGGCATTTGTCACCTACGGCGCCTCGGAGAGACGCATGACGGTGGCCAATGGAAAAACAGAGGTTGCCGCCGGTGAGGGTAACGTCCGCATTGAGTCAATTGTGGATGGCAAACCTGTCACGAGCACAATCTACGATGTACTGCATATGCCCAACTTTGGGGCAAATCTGCTCTCTGTCAGTCGACTTACTGACAAGGGACTTGAGGTGTCCTTCACAAAGAAGGAGGCCGTCATCCGCAAGGAGGGCAAAGGTGAGGTGATTGCGCGTGCCAAGAGGGAGGACGACTTGTACCTCCTACGCACGAAGATCCTCGGGAGCCGGGTGGGGTCCAACGTCGCCAATCTTGCAACGAAGGATGGAGGAGACCTCGACCTATGGCACCGCCAACTCTGCCAAATTTCTCCATCGACAGTGAAGCAGATGGCTAAGAGGTAAGTGGTATGAGGTCTCCAAATCATCAGCCTTGATGGAACCAAGGAGACCGTGTGTGAGCCATGCATCATTGGCAAATCAACTCGGCAGCCGTTTGTTGCAAAGGGGACGCGTGCATCGGCAAAACTGGCCGTGGTAAACACAGATGTGTATGAACCGCTTGAGAGCTCCATCGACGGAGCTCGCTACTTCCTCACCTTCATTCATGACCAGAGCCGGAAACTCTACCTCTACCCAATGAAGCGGAACAGTGAGGTCCTTGCGTGCATGGAGGAGTTTGTGGCAGACGTTGAGCGGCAAACAGAGTTGAAGGTGAAGGCGTTCCGGAGTTACAACGGCGATGAATATGCGGGGTGCCTTGGGTGGATGAAGAGCAAGGGGATTGAGTGGCAAAAAACAATTCCACACTCCCCACAATAGAATGGCGTTGCTGAGAGAGCAAATCGCACAATCCTTAAAATGATGCGATCCATGTTGAGCGACACCGGCCTTACACAAAAGTATTGGACGGAGGCGGCAAGGACAGCAACGTACATCATGAATCTCATAAGGACTAAGCAGCTTAAGGGCAGGGAGAGCGAGGCGTGGAAGACGCCAGAAGAGGTGTGGGATGATGCTACTTGTATGGAGCTTGGGCTTTCCCAAGCCTCTTGAGTTGCACGCTGAGCATGGACAGCTGCCATGGGTGACGCGCAAGGGGGAGATTGTTGGAATGATGCTTCTCACCATGGCAGGAGTGACTCCAAAAAGGAACACCAAAAAGACAAGCCTTAGTGGCTTAGTGGTTAATGGTGTTCATTTATAGAGGCAGGGGCCCGGGTTCAAGTCCCACAAGATGAAATTCTGCCCTGCCTCAAGGGAGGTGGAAAAGAGTCAGGAAAATACTCAGAGAACCCGTTTCCGAAGACAGTACGCCTACAAGCCCCCGTTTTGGAAACCTTTAACGCCAAGTGCCATGGAATTTATTTTTAGATCACAGAAAACCCTGTGGGGCAAGATACGGTCCCCGGATGCCACTAAGGCTTGTTTTGTATCTGCATGAGCACCTAGGGGTTGACTACGTAAGCACACCACAATCCGACTGATTTTTCTTGTGTGGAAACGAAGCATGCACAACACTGTGAACAGAATGGGGTTTGACATAGCTTTGTTTTCGAATGGTTGGTTTGTTTGTGTACAGCATGTTGCACGTCGAGTTTTCAAGAAATAATCATAACTTTCCAAATGAAGTACCACCACAAAAAGACAACCGTCGCAACAGGGTTCCATTCGTTTCCATACATGAAACGACCACCTGAAAAAGACGCCATTGAAGAAATAGGGAAGACGTAATTTTATAAAGAGATAACACAAGTTCAAAAGACAGAATGGACAATCCAACCACTACTAAATAAGGGCATTACCTCTAGGGGAAGTTCTAGTTGCGGCAACAGAACGAGTGGCTTATGGAAACTCAATTTTTGGAAGCAGGGCTCTTCAATGTCCAAAAAGCAAAAACGAGGCTAATGAGAACAAACAATCTACCCCTAGGGTGAATTACGAGACAAACACAGATAAAGGGGGTGGATCGTAACTTTGCCGGGAAAATAGATGCTAGGAGACCAGCTCAAACTCTAGAATTCCTCCTTAAGGTTCTAGAAGGCTAGATGAGGGTCGAGGAAGGTGGCACACCTTCTAGAAGGGATGACTTGTCCTACAAGGCATCTAGAGGTGTCTAGGTCTTCTGGATACCTTCCCTCCTCCTATAATCAAGCTGAGGAATCTAGGAAGGGACAGAAGCTTCTAGAGGAGGGAAGGGATGCCTTCCTAGGTGGGAAAAAGGACAGCCTACCAATAGACACTCTAAAAGCCATAGAATCTGCTAGGAAGCTTCAAATCAGGCATGCTTTGGTGTTCTAGAAAGCTTAGATCATTGGCTATAAAATGCCACTTCTTGTGAGCCTTGATAAAAAAAAGTGTTTATTCACATTCAATTGAGGCCAAAACTATTGCTTCACTCTCTGACCAGTTTTTGGCCATCCTTGGATCAAGTTGCCTCCACAGATTCAGTCTCTCCAGAAAGAGTTGGTGGTGTGAACCAGCCACTGCTAGGGACCCTCCAGGGTGCACACTCACCCTCAGACCAACAAAGCAGGCCAAAGAACGGTGTAGCAAGCCAGAGAATGGTGGAGCAAGCCAGAGAACAGTGATGCAAGTCAGAGAATGATGGAGCAAGCCAAAGAACGGTGGAGCAAGCCAGAGAACGGTGGAGCAAGCCAGAGAACATGCTAGCAAGCCAGATAAAGTTGGAGTAAGCAAGAGAAAGGTGGAGCAAGCCAGAGAACGGTGGAGCAAGCCAGAGAACAATGGACCGAACCAAAAAAAGGTGGAGAAAGCCAGAGAACAGTGTGGCAAGCCAAGGAAAGGTGGAGCAAGCCACAGAACGGTGGAGTTAGCCAGAAAATGGTGGAGGAAGCCAGAGAATGGTGAACCAAGCAAGAAAAAGGTGGAGCATGGCAGAGAAAGGTGGAGCAAGTCAGAAAACGGTGGACCAAGCCAGAGAACGTTGGAGCAAGCCAGAGAATGGTAATGCAAGTCAGAGAATATTGGAGCAAGTCAGATTACGGTGGAGCAAGCCAGAGAAAGGTGGAGCAAGCCAGGGAATGGTGGAGCAAGCTAGGAAAAGGTGGAGCAAGCGAACGGTAGAGCATGCCAGAGAAAGGTGGAGCAAGCCTGAGAAAGGTGGTGTAAGCCAGAGAACAATGGAGCAAGCCCAAGAACGGTGGCACAAGCCCGAGAATGGTGAAGCAAGCCACAGAATAGAGGAGCAAGGCAGAGAACGGTAAAGCATGCCAGAGAATGGTGGGACAAGCCCGAGAATGGTTAAGCAAGTCAGAGAACGATGGAGCATGCCAGAAAACGGCAAAGCAAGCCAGAGAATGGTGGAGCAAGTCAGAGAATGGTGGAGCAAGCCAGAGAACAGTGGAGCAAGCCAGAGAATGTTCGAGCAAGCCAGAGAGCAGTGGAGTAAGATAGCGAATGGTGCAGCAAGCTAGAGAATGGTGGAGCAAGCCAGAGAATGTTCCAGCAAGCCAAAGAGCGGTGGAGCAAGCCTACGAACGGTGGAGCAAGCCAGAGACGGTGGAGCAAGCCAGAGAATGGTGGAGCAAGCGAGAGAATGGTGGAGCAAGCCAGAGAATGGTGGAGCAAGCGAGATAACGGTAGAGCAAGCCAGAGAACAGTGGAGCAAGTCAGAGAACAGTGGAGGAAGTCAGAGAACGGTGGTGCAAGCCAGAGAACTGTTAAGCAAGACAGAGAACAGTCGAGCAAGCCAGAGAACGGAAGAGCAAGTCAGAGAACGGTGGAGGAAGCCAGTTAAAGATGGAGCAAGCCAGAGAAAGATGAAGCAAGCCAGAGAACATGGAGTAAGCCAAAGAAAGGTGGAGCAAGCCAGCAAAAGGTGGAGCTAGTGAGGGAACAGTGGAGGAAGCCAGTGAATGGTGGAGCTAGCCAGAGAATGGTGGAGCAAGCCAATGAATCGTGGAGCAAGCCAGAGAACGGGCAAGCAAGCCGGAGAATGATGGAGCAAGCCAGAGAACAGAGGAGCAAGCTAGAGAATGGTGGAGCAAGCAAGGGAAAGGTGGATATAGAGAGATAACAGTGGAGGAAGCCAGAGAATGGTGGAGCAAGCTAGAGAACAGTGGAGCAAGCCAGAGAACGGTGATGCAAGTTAGGGAATGGTGGAGCAAGCCATAGAACGATGGAGCAAGTCAAAGATCAGTGGAGCAAGCCAGGGAAAGTTTAAGCAAGCAAGAAAAAGGTGGAACAAGCCAAAGAAGGGTCGAGCAGTCCAGAGAAAGGTAGAGCAGGCTAAAGAAAGGTGGAGCAGGCCAGAGAACGGTGCAGCAATACAGAGAACGGTGGAGCAAGTCAGTGAACGTTGGAGCAAGCGAGAGAAAGGTGGAGCAAGCCAGAGAACGGTGGAGCAAGCCAGAAAACGGTGGATTAAGCCTGTGAATGGTGGAACAAGTACAGGAACGGTGGAGCAAGTGAGAGAACGGTGGAGCAAGCCAGAGAATGGTAGAGGAAGTCAAAGAACGGAATAGTCAGCCAGGGAAAGGTGGAGCAAGCCAGAGAAAGGTGGAACAGGCCAGAGAACGGTGAAGCAGGCCAGAGAACGGTGGAGCAAGCCACAGAACAATGGAGCAAGCGAGAGAACAGTGGAGCAAGCGAAAGAACGGTGGAGCAAGCCAGAGAACGGTAACACAACTCGGAGAACGGTGGGGTAAGCCAGAGAACTGTAAAGCAAGCCAGAAAACGGTGGAAAAAGTCAGAGAAAGGTGGAGTAAGCGAGAGAAGAGTGAAACAAGCCATACAACAGTGGAGCAAGTGAGAGAAAGTTGAAGCAAGCTGGAGAAGAGTGGAGCAAGTCAGAGAATGGTGGAGCAAGCCAAAGAACGGTTTAGCAAGTCAGAAAATGGTGGACCAAGCCATAGAATGATGGAGCAAGCCGGAGAACGATGTAGCAAGCCACAGAACGGTGGAACAACTCACAGAACGTTGAAGACCAGAGAGCGGTAGAGCAGGATAGAGGACGGTGGAGCAAGCCAGAGAACGGTGACGCAAGTCAGGGAATGGTGGAGCAAGCA
Organism: Penium margaritaceum; assembly: GCA_023375785.1. Taxonomy (NCBI): domain Eukaryota; kingdom Viridiplantae; phylum Streptophyta; class Zygnematophyceae; order Desmidiales; family Peniaceae; genus Penium; species Penium margaritaceum. Next base: position 10,321 of record SZWC01004685.1, on the reverse strand, counting down.
AGAGAACGGTGGAGCAAGCCTGAGAACGGTGGAGTAAGCAAAGGAAAGGTGGAGCAAGCCATAGAAAGGTGGAGCAAGCCATAGAAAGGTGAAGCAAGCAAGAGAAAGGTGAAGAAAGCCAGAGAGAGGAAGAGCAGGCTAAAGGATGGTCTCAGAGGCCAGAGAACGTTGGCTAAAGCCAAAGAACAGCGGAGCAATTCAAACAATGCTGGAGAGAGCCAGGGAAAGGTGAAACAAGCCAGAGAACGGTGGAGCAAGCCAGAGAGTAGTGAAGCAAGCCAAAGAAAGGTGGAGCTAGCCAAAGAACTGTGGAGCAGGCCAAGGAAAGGTGGAGAAAGCAAGAGAATGCTGGAGCAACCCCAGGAACGGTAAAGGAAGCCAGAGAAAGGTGGAGCAAGCCAGAGAAAGGTGGAGCAAGCCAGAGAATGGTGGAGCAAGGGAGATGACATTGGAGCAAGCACGAGAATGGTGATGCAAGCCATAGAGTGGTGGAGTAAGCCAGAGAATGGTGGAGCAAGCCAGAGAACGGTGGATCAAGCGAGAGAACGGTGGAGCAAGTTTGAGAACGGTGGAGCAAGTTAGAGAACGGTAAAGTAAGCCACAGAGCGGTCGAGCAAGCCAGAGAAAGGTGGAGCAAGCCAGAGAAAGGTCGAGCAAGCCAGAGAATGCTGGAGCAAGCCAGAGAAGGTAAGACAAGCCCGACAATGGTGGAGCAAGGCAAATAAAGGTGGAGCAAGCTAGAAAACTGTGGAGCAAGTGAAAGAACGGTGGAGCAAGCCAGCGAACGGTGCAGCAAGCCAGAGAACAGTGGACCAAGCGAGAGAACGGTGGAGCAAGCCACAGAACAATGGAGCAAGCTACACGACAATGGAGCAAGCCAGAGAAAGGTTGAGCAAGCCAAAGAAAGATGGAGCAAGGGAGAAAATGGTGGAGCAAGCTAGAGAACGGTGTGGCAAGCCAGAGACAGATGGATCAAGCTAGACAACGGTGGAGCAAGGCAGAGAAAGGTAGAGCAAGCTAGAAACCGGTTGAGGACACCAGAGAAAGGTGGACCAAGCCAGCAAAAGGTGGAGCAAGCCAGAGAATGGTGGAGCAATCTTGAGAATGGTTGAACAAGTTAGAGAACAGTCGAGGAAGCCACAGAGCGGTAGACTAAGCCAGAGAATAGGTGAGCAAGCCAAGGAAAGGTGGAGCAGGCCAAAGAAAGGTGGAGCAAGCGAGAAAACGATGGAGCAAGCCATGTAACGGTGGAGCAAGCCAGAGAACACTGGAGCAAGCCAGAAAAAGGTAGAGCAAGCAAGAGAATGGTGGAGCAAGCCATGGAAATGTGGAGCAAGCAAGAGAACGGTGGAGGAGGCCAGAGAATGGTGGAGCAAGCGAGAGAACACTGGAGCAAGCCAGAGAACGGTGGAGCAAGCCACAGAAAGGTGCACAAAGCCAGAAAAAAGGTGGAGCAAGCAAGAGAACGGTGGAGCAAGCAAGAGGACATTGGAGCAAGCGAGAGAACAATGGAGCAAGCCACAGAAGGTTGGAGCAAGTCAGAGAATGGTGGTGCAAGTCAAGGAATGGTGGAGCAAGCCAGAGAACGCTGCACCAAGCCAGAGTACGCTAAAGCAAGCCAGAGAACGGTGGAGCAAGCCAGGGAAAGGTTGAGCAAGCCAGAAAGTGGTGGAGCAACCCAGGGAATGGAAAGGGAAGCCAGAGAAAGGGGGAGCAAGCCAGAGAAAGGTGGAGCAAGCCAGAGAATGGTGGAGCAAGCCAGAGAACGGTGGAGCAAGCCAGGGAAAGGTTGAGCAAGCCAGAAAGTGGTGGAGCAACCCAGGGAATGGAAAGGGAAGCCAGAGAAAGGGGGAGCAAGCCAGAGAAAGGTGGAGCAAGCCAGAGAATGCTAGATCAAGCCAGAGGTTGGTGGAGAAAGCCCAAGAAGGTTGGTGCAAGTGAGAGAATGGTAGAGCAATGCAGAGAATGGTGGAGAAAGCCAGAGAACGGTGGAGAAAGCCAGAGAACGGTGGAGTAAGTCAGAGAACGGTGAAGCAAGAAAGAGAACGGTGGAGTAAGCGAGAGAGTGGTCAAGCAAGCTAGAGAAAGGTGGAGCAAGCCAGAGAAAGGTAGAGCAAGCGAAAGAATGGTGGAGCAAGCCAGAGAACGTTAGACAAGTCCAAAAATGGTGAAGCAAGGCAGATAAAGGTTGAGCAAGCTAGAAAACTGTGGAGCAATTCAGAGAATGGTGAAACAAGCCAGAGAACAGTGGAGCAAGCTAGAGAACAATGGAGCAAGCAAGAGAACGTTGGAGCAAGCCAGAGAACAATGGAGCAAGCCACAGGACCATGGAGCAAGCGAGAGGAAGGTTGAGCAAGCCAGAGAAAGATGGAGCAAGCCAAAGAATGGTGGAGCAAGCTAGAGAACGGTGGAGCAAGCCAGAGAAAGATGAAGCAAGCCAGAGAACGATGGAGCAAGCCAGAGAAAGGAGGAGCAAGCTAGAAACCAGTGGAGGACACAAGAGAAAGGTGGAGCAAGCCAGCGAAAGGTGGAACAAGCCAAAGAATGGTGGAGCAATCCAGGGAATGGTGGATCAAGCCAAAGAACGGTCGAGCAAGCCAGAGAATGGTAGAGCAAGCCAGAGAACAGATATGCAAGCCATCGCAAGGTGGAGCAAGCCACAGAAAGGTGGAGCAAGCCAGAAAATGGTGGGGCAAGCCAAAGAACGATGGAGGAAGCCGGAGAACATCGGAGCAAGCCAGAAAACATTAGAGCAAGCAAGAGAATGGTGGAGCAAGCAAGAGAAAGGTGGAGCAAGAAAGAGATCCATGGAGCATAGCAGAGAATGGTGGAGCAAGCCAGAGAACAGTGCAGCAAGCCACAGAACAGTGGAGCAAGCCAGAAAAAGGTGGAGAAAGCCAAAAAAAAGGTGAGCAAGCCAGAGAACGCTGGAGCAAGCAAGAGAACATTGAAGCAAGCCACAGAACGATGAAGCAAGCCAGAGAAGGGTGGAGCAAGTCAGAGAGCGGTGGAGCAAGTCAGGGAATGGTGGAGCAAGCCAGATAACGGTGGAGCAAGCCAGAGAATGCTGGAGCAAGCCAGAGCACGGTGGAGCAAGCCAGAGAAGGGTGGAGCAAGCCAGAGAAGGGTGGAGCAAGTCAGAGAGCGGTGGAGCAAGTCAGAGAATGGTGGAGCAAGCCAGATAACGGTGGAGCAAGCCAGAGAATGCTGGAGCAAGCCAGAGCACGGTGGAGCAAGCCAGAGAAGGGTGGAGCAAGCCAAAGATTGGTGGAGCAAGCAGGAGAACAATGGAGCAAGCCTGAGAACGGTGGTGCAAGCCAGAGAATGGTGGAGCAAGCCAAGGAAGTGTGGAGCCAACCAGAGGAGGGTGGTGAAAGCGAGAGGACGGTGGAACCAGCAAAAGAACGGTGGAGGAAGCCAGAGAACGGTGGAGCAAGCAAGAGAACAGTGGTGCAAGCAAGAGAACGGTGAAGCAAGCCAGAGAAAAGCGGAGCAAGCTAGAGAAAGGTGAAGCAAGCCAGAGAAAAGTGGAGCAAGAGACAGAAAGGTGGAGCAAGCCAGAAAAATGTGGAGCATGCCAGAGAAAGGTGGAGCAAGTGAACAAAAGGTGGAGCAAAGCAGAGAACACTACACCAAGCCAGAGAACGGTGAAGTAGGACAAAGAACAGTGGAGCAATCTAGAGAATAGTAAGGCAAGTTAGAGAATGGTGGAACAAGCGAGAGAAAGGTGGAGCACGCCAAAGAAAGGTGGAGCAAGCAAGAGAATGGTGGAGCAAGGCAGAGAATGGTGGAGCAAGCCCAGGAATGGTGGAGCAAGTTAGAGAAAGGTGGAGCAAGCCAGACAACAGTGGAGCAAGTCAGAGAAGGGTGGAGCAAGCCAAAGAACATTGGAGCAAGCCAGAGAACAGTAGAGCAAGTCAGAAAATGGTACATCAAGCCAGAGAACAATTGAGCAAGCAAAAAGATAGTGGAGCAAGCCAGAGAACGGAGGAGCAAGCCAGAGAACGGTGGAGCAAGCTAGAGAACGGTGGAGCAAGCCAGAGAAGGGTTGAGCAAGTCAGAGAACGGTGGAGAAAGCCAGAGAACGGTGCAGCATGCCAAAGAACGGTGGAGCAAGCCAGATAATAGTGGAGCAAGGTAAAGAACGGTGGAGCAAGTCAGAGAACGGTGGAGCAAGCCAGAGGAAGATGGGGCAAGCCAGAAAAAGATGGAGCAAGCCAGAGAACGATGAAGCAAGCCAGGGAATGGTGGAGCAAGAAAGAGAAAGATGGAGTAAGCTAGAGAACAGTAGAGCAAGCCAAAGAAAGGTGGAGCAAGCCAGAAAACAGTGGAGCACACGACAGAAAGGTGGAGGAATCCAGCGAAAGGTGGAGCAAGCCAGAGAATAGTGGAGTTAGCCTAAGAACAGTGGAGCAAGCCAGAGAACGGTCGAGCACATCAGAAAACGGTGGAGCAAGCAAGAGAACAGGTGAGGAAAACAGAGAAAGAAGGACCAAGCCACACAAAGGTGGCTCAAGCCAGAGAACAGTGCAACAAGCCACATAACAGTGGAGCAAGCCCGAGAACGTTGGAGCAATCTTGAAAAAAGTGAAGAAAGCGTGAGAACAGTTGACAAAGCCAGGGAAAGGTGGAGCAAGTCAAAGAACAGTGGAGCAGGCCGGAGAATGGTGGAGCAAGCCAGAGAGCAATGGAGCAAGCCAGAGAGCGGTGGAGCAAGCCAGAAAAAGGTAGAGCAAGCCAGAAAAAGGTGGAGCAAGCCAGAGAACAGTGGAGCAAACAAGAGAACGTTGGAGCAAGCCAGGGAATGGTGGAGCAAGCCAGAGAATGGTGGAGCAAGTCAGAGAATGGTCGAGAAAGCCAGAGAAAGGTGGAGCAAGTCAGAGAACATTGGAGCAAGCCAGAGGAAGGTGAAGCAAGCCAGAGAATGGTGGAGCAAGCCAGGGAAAGGTGGAGCAAGACTGAGAAACATGGAGCAAGCCAGAGAAAGGTGGAGCAAGCCAGGGAAAGTTCGAGCAAGCCAAAGAAAAGTGGAGCAAGCCAGGGAAAGGTGGAGCAAGAGCGAGAAAGGTAGAGCCAGCCAGGGAAAGGTGGAGTAAGCGAGAGAAAGATTGATCAAGCTAGATTACAGTGGAGCAAGCCAGAGAAAGGTGGAGCAAGCCACAGAATAGTGGAGCAAGCCAGAGAAAGGTGAAGCAAGCCACAGAACGATGGACCAGATCATAGAAAGGTTGAGCAGGCCAGAGAAAGATGGAGAAGGTCAGATAACGGTGAAGCGAGCCACGGAAAGGTGAAGCAAGCCAGAGAAAGGTGGAGCATGCCAGAGTATGGTGGAGCATGCCAGAGAACGGTGGAGCAAGCCACAGAATGGTGGAGGAAGCCAGATAATGATGGAACAAGCCAGACAATGGTGGAGCAAGTCAGAGAACAATGGAGCAAGCCAGAGTACGGTGGAGCACGCCAGAGAATGGTGGAGCAAGCCGGAGAATAGTGGAGAAAGATAGACAACAATGGAGCAAGCCGAGGAAGGGTAGAGCAAACCAGATAACGGTGAAGCAAGACAGATAAAGGTGGATTAAGCTCGAGAATGGTCATGCAAGCGAGGAAATGGTGGCGCAAGCCAGAGAACAGTGGAGCAAGCCAGAGAATGGTGGAGCAAGCAAAAGAACGGTGGAGCAAGCCTGAGAAAGGTGGAGCAAGCCAGAAAAAGGTGGATCAAGCCAGAGAAAGGTTGTGCAAGCTAGAAAAAGGTTGTGCAAGCCAGAGAAAGGTCGAGCAAGCCAGAGATGGGTGGAGCAAGCCAGCAAAAGGTGGAGCAGGCCAGAGAAAGGTGGAGCAGGCCAGAGAATGATGAAGCAATTCAAAGAAAGGTGGAGCAAGTCAGAGAACAGTGGAGCAAGCCAGAGAAAGGTGGAGCAGGCCAGAGAATGATGAAGCAATTCAAAGAACGGTGGAGCAAGCCAGAGAACGATGGAGCAAACCATAGAAAGGTGGAGCAAGCCATAGAAAGGTGGAGCAAGTCACAAAAAGGTGGAGCAAGTCAGAGTCAGGTGGAGCAAGCCAGAGATAGGAGGAGAAACCCAAAGAAAGGTGGAACAGGCCAGAGAACGATGGAGCAAGCCAGAGAAAAGTAGACCAAGCCAGAGAACGATGGAGCAAGCCAGAGAAACGTGGAGCAAGCCTGAGAAAGGTGGAGCAAGCCAGAGGAAGGTGGATTAAGCAAGAGAAAGGTGGATCATGTCAGAGAAAAGCGGAGCAAGCCAGAGAAAGGTGGAGTAAGCCAAAGAAAGATGGAGCAAGCAGGATAAAGGTGGAGCAAGCCAAAGAAAGGTGGAGCTAGCCGGAGAAAGGTGAAGCAAGAAAGAGAAAGGTGCAGCAAGCAAGGGAAAGGTAAAGCCAGCCAGAGAAAGGTGGAGCAAGCTTGAGAAAGGTGCAGCAAGCCAGAGAACGGTGGAGCAAGCCAGGGAAAAGTGGAGCAAGGCAGACAAAGGTGAAGCAAGGTAGAGAAATGTGGGGCAAGCCTGGGAAAGGTGTTGCAAGCCAGAGAGCGGTGAAGCAAGCCAGAGAACAGTGGAGCAAGACAGAGGAAGGTGGAGCAAGCGAGAGAACAATGGAGCAAGCCAGAGAAAGATGGAGCAGGCCACAAAACGGTGGAGCAGGCGAGAGAACGGTGGAGAAAGCCAGAGAACGGTGCATCAAGGCAGATAATGGTGGAGCAATTCAAAGAATGGAGGAGCAAGCCTGAGAACAGTGGAGCAAGCCAGAGAGTGGTGGAGCAAGCCAGAGAACAGTGGAGCAAGCCAAAGAAAGGTGGAGCAAGCCAGAGAACGATGGAGCAAGACAGAGAAAGGTGGAGCAGGCCAGAGAAAGGTGGAGCAGGTCAGAGAACAGTGAAGCAAACCAGAGAAAGGTGGAGCAAGCCAGAGAAAGGTGAAGCAAGCCAGAGAAAGGTGTAGCAAGCCAGAGAAAAGTGGAGCAAGCCAGAGAACAGAGGAGCAAGCCGGATAATGTAGAAGCAAGCCAAAGAATGGTGGAGCAAGCCTGATAACGGTTGAGGAAGTCAGAGAACAGAGCAGCTAGTCAGAGAACGGTGCAGGAAGCCAGAGAATAGTGGAGCAAGTCGGAAAACGGTGGAGCAAGCCAGAGAAGACTGGAGCAAGCAAAAGAAAGGTGATGCAAGACACACAAATATGGATTAAGCCAGAGAATGGTCCAGCAAGCCGGAAAACGGTGGCGCAAGCCAGAGAACGGCGGAGTAAGCTAGAGAACGGTGGATCAAGCTAGAGAACGGTGGAGCAAGCCAGAGAAAGGTGGAGCAAGCCAGAGAAAGATTGGGCAAGCCAGAGAAAGGTGGAGCAAGCCTCAGATGGGTGGAGCAAGCCATGAAAAGGTGGAGCAGACCAGAGAAAGTTTAATCAGGCCACAGAACGATAGAGTAATCCAAAGAAAGGTGGAGCAAGTCAGAGAATGGCGAAGCAAGCAAGAGAAACATGGAGCAAGCCAGAGAAAGGTTAAGCAAGTCAGGGAAAGGTTGAGCAGGCAAAAGAAAAGCAGAGCACGTCAAAGAATAGTGGAGCAAGGCAGAGAAAGTTGGAGCAAGCAAGAGAAATATGGAGCAAGCCAGACACGGGTGGAGCAAGCCAGGAAACGGTGGAGCAAGGCAGAAAAAGGTGGAGCAAGCCGGAGAAAGGTGGAGCAAGCCAAAGAAAGGTGGAGCAAGCGAGACAAAGGTGGAGCAAGCAAGAGAAAGGTGGAGCAAGCCGGAGAAAGATGAAGCAAGCAAGAGAAAGGTACAATAAGCCAGGGAAAGGTGGAGCAAGCAATTGAAAGGTGGAGCAAGCCAGAGAAAGGTGGAGCAAGCCAGAGAACGTTGGAGCAAGCCAAAGAATGGTGGAGCGAGCCAGGGAAAGGTAGAGTTAGCCACTGAAAGGAGGAGCAAGGCAGGGAAAAGTGGAGCAAGGCAGACAAAGGTGGAGCAAGGCAGAGAAAGGTGGAGCAATGCTGGGAAAAATGGAGCAAGCCTGTGAGTGGTGGAGCAAGCCAGAGAACAATGGAGCAAGCCAGAGAAAGGTGGAGCAACCCAGAGAACGATGGAGCAAGCGAGAGAAAGGTGGAGCAAGCCAGAGAAAGTGTTGGCCTGAGGGTGATTTTGCACTCTTGAGGGTCCCTAGTAGTGGTTGTTCCACACCACCAACTGTTTTTGGAGAGACTAAAATTGTGGAGGCAACTGGTTCCAAGGATGGCAAAATCTGGTCAGAGAGTGAGGCAATAGTTTTGGCCTCAATTGGATGGGAATAAATACTTGATCAAGGCTCACAAGCAGTGGCATTTTATAGCCACTATTCTAAGCTTTCCAGAACACAAAAGCATGCCAGATTTGGAGCTTCCTAGCAGATTCTATGGCTTCCAGAGTGCTCCTTGGGAGGCTGTCCTTTTCCCACCTAGGAAGGCATCCCTTCCCTTCTCTAGAAGTTTCTGCCCCTTCCTAGATTCTTCAGCTTGCTTCTAGTAGGAGGAAAGGTGTCTAGAAGACCAAGACACCTCTAGATGCCTTGTAGGACAAGTCACCCCTTCTAGAAGGTGTGTCACCTTCCTCGACCCTCACCTGGCCTTGTAGGAACTTAAAGAGGAACTCTAGAGGTTGAGCTAGCTTCCTGGCATCTATATTCCACCTCCCTTGAGGCGGGGCAGAATTTCATCTTGTGGGACTTGAGCCCGGGCCCCTTCCTCTAGAGGTGGACACCATTAACCACTAAGCCACCTTGGCTTGTCTTTCTGGTGTTCCTTTTTGGAGTCACTCCTGCCATGGTGAGGAGCATCATTCCAACAAAAAGTTACAGCAAGTCAGAGAAAGGTGTAGCAAGCCAGAGAAAGGTGGAGCAAGCGAGAGAAAGGTGGAGCAAGCGAGAGAAAGGTGGAGCAAGCGAGAGAAAGGTGGAGCAAGCGAGAGAAAGGTGGAGCAAGCGAGAGAAAGGTGGAGCAAGCGAGAGAAAGGTGGAGCAAGCGAGAGAAAGGTGGAGCAAGCGAGAGAAAGGTGGAGCAAGCGAGAGAAAGGTGGAGCAAGCGAGAGAAAGGTGGAGCAAGCGAGAGAAAGGTGGAGCAAGCGAGAGAAAGGTGGAGCAAGCGAGAGAAAGGTGGAGCAAGCGAGAGAAAGGTGGAGCAAGCGAGAGAAAGGTGGAGCAAGCGAGAGAAAGGTGGAGCAAGCGAGAGAAAGGTGGAGCAAGCGAGAGAAAGGTGGAGCAAGCGAGAGAAAGGTGGAGCAAGCGAGAGAAAGGTGGAGCAAGCGAGAGAAAGGTGGAGCAAGCGAGAGAAAGGTGGAGCAAGCGAGAGAAAGGTGGAGCAAGCGAGAGAAAGGTGGAGCAAGCCGAAGAAAGGTGGAGCACGCCAGAAAAAGGTGGAGCAAGTCAGAGAAAGATGAAGCAAGCGATAGAAAGATGGAGCAGGCCAGAGAACAGTGGAGCAAGCTAGAGAACGGTGGAGCTCGCCAGAGAATGGTGGAGCAAGCCTGGGATAGGTAGAGCAACCCAGAGAGCGGTGGAGCAAGCCAGAGAACAGTGGAGCAAGCCAGAGAAAGGTGGAGCAAGCCAGAGAACGATGGAGCAAGACAGTGAAAGGTGGAGCAGGCCAGAGAAAGGTGGAGCAGGTCTGAGAACAGTGAAGCAAACCAGAGAAAGGTGAAGCAAGCCAGAGAAAGGTGGAGCACGCCAGAGAACAGAGGAGCAAGCCAGATAATGGAGGAGCAAGTCAGAGAATGGTGGAGCAAGCCTGATAACAGTTGAGGAAACCAGAGAACGGTTGAGCTAGTTAGAGGTCGGTGGAGCAAGCAAGAGAACATTGGAGCAAGCCAAAGAACAATGGAGCAAGCCAGTGAATGGTGGAGCAAGCCAGAAAATGGTGGAGCAAGCCAGAGAAGGCTGGAGCAAGCAAGAGCAAGGTGATGCAAGACACACAAATGTGGATTAAGCCATAGAATGGTCGAGCAAGCCGGAAAACGGTGGCACAAGCCAGAGAACGGTGGAGTAAGCTAGAGAATGGTGGAGCAAGCCAGAGAACGGTGGAGCAAGCCAAGGAAACATGGAGCAAGCCAGAGGAAGCTGGAGCAAGCCAGAGAAAGGTTGCGCAAGCGAGAGAAAGCTGGAGCAAGCCTCAGATGGGTGGAGGAAGCCATGAAAAGGTGGAGTGTTGATCTGAGGGTGGGTGTGCACCCTGGAGGGTCCCTAGCAGTGGCTGGTTCACACCACCAACTGTTTTTGGAGAGACTGAAACTATGGAGGCAACTGGTTCCAAGGATGGCAAAATCTGGTCAGAGAGTGAGGCAATAGTT
>SZWC01004684.1:116410-149503 GCA_023375785.1 Penium margaritaceum | reverse complement strand
CCCGTGTTACGAGGAGATCCTCCCTTGATCCTGTGTTTGGATGATGATACTATTGAGTTGGATTGCTCGTAGTGGTCGAGACCCGGACCCTGGTACCGCCAGTGTCACGAGGAGACCATCTTGTCCTCTGACATGTGTATGATGTGCATTACACTGGTTTGTGTGCGTGTGCATCACTCCTCTCATGGTCGAGACCCAGCCACTTGGTGGGCTGTGCCAGTGTCCAGGGAGACCCTAGATGGATACCAGACGAGTGTGTGTGTGTGTTTGTGCGAGTTGACTCATGCATGTTATGGCTTGCCATGCATTGTTGTTCCATGCCTTCGCTCATTTGTTCTGGCGTGGACGGCTATGTCAGCCAGGGGGAGTGTTGGTTTGTGTGGCTTCCACCCGTCACGACCGACACTGCTAGTTTACCGATATACCCACATTTGGGGTATATGGCAAAGGAGGGCGTGACGACACGACGGGCCTCCGGAATGCACCGAGACTTCTCCAGCACCTGCGACAGCGCCGGCGAGACGCGGTCGATGCGTTCCGGCAGCCATGTGGGCTTGTCAGGAGGTTGGAGAGTTTTCTCGGTGGGTTCAGACCCGCGCACCCGGTTGACTGTACCGGTGCGACGAGGAGACCCGATGGCTATTGTGGGGCTTCCGATGTTCGGAAAGCCGTCTGTGATGTCTGGACGTTGATTCCGAGATGTTTTGGCACTGCTCATATTTTCTCGGTGGTCGAGACCCGGGCACTCGGAGAGATGTTCCGGTGCCTCGAGGAGACCACCTTTGTTACTCTCGTGGTGTATGCAGTGTGTTCTCCCTGTTGACTCATTTGGGTTCAGCAGGGGTGACGGGGCCCGGTGCGGTTAGCTGCCGGCGCCCCTGTATAAGCCCGCTAGGGGCTCATTTGTAAACTATCCTTGTTCTTTATATTCAGCATTCCAGACTTAGCCAAATTCTTGCCGTCTTGCATCGCACTCACACACAGAGCTCATGTTCGTGCTTGCATGGGCCTGCATGCCCTAAAATTATTTTCCAATTGTATAGTCCACCGGGTGCGCGGGTCTCAACCCACCGAGAAAACTCTACTAGCTCCTGACAAGCCCACAGGGCTACCGGAACGCATCGACCGTGTCTCGCCGGCGCTGTCGTACGTGCTGGAGAAGTCTCGGGACACTCCGAAGGCCTGTCGTGTCGTCACGCTCTCCTCCACCATATACCCTTAATGTGGGTATATGGATAATCCACCAGCGTCGGTCGTGACGGGTGGAAGCCACACAAACCAACAAGGGGTACGGGGTGTGTCTGTTTTGGTATCCGAGCGAGACGAGCCAAGCTTGTCGCGTAGCGCGAGAGGAGCGCAGCACGGTCCTGGGAGGGCCCACTGGACTGCAACCGCTTTGACGGCGGAGTTGAACAACACCTGCGCAGAGCAGAAGCGGCAGCAGCAGCTGCGCGAAGGCAGCAGCCGTGGTGGCGGCTGCTCGCAACAGCGACGGCAGCGACAGGGTTGCACAACAGCGAGCGAGAGCGGCCGCCGGTAGCTGCAGCAGCGAGGAGCAGTCGCAGTGACGGCCAAGCAGCAGCAGCGAGCAGCACCCGCAGCAGCAGCTAGCAGCAGTCATAGCATTGCAGAGCAGCTACAGCAGCCTCGGCATTGTGCTGCAGCAAGGAGCAAGCACAATCAGCAGGTGCGGCATTGCACGCAGTCATAGTGACTGCTACGCAGCCGCAGCAGGTTGCAGCCGTGCGAGGCAGTGGCCGTAGCAGGGGCGCCGTACAGCAGCGAGCAGCAGCGGCCGCCGGCGGTTGCGACATTGCACAGCAGCCGCATCAACGACAGCTGCAACGTAGCAGCAACGGCAACCCCTCTCCCTTGCCAGTGGAGCAGGAGCAGCAGCATTGTTGGCGGCGGCAGTGACGGCGCTTTGCCGTCTTACCTGGTTTGGTCTTTCCTGCCCCCTGCTAGCTGGGCTCCCCTCTAATCCTGGGTTGGGTGGGGGTGGTTCAGGTACACACTTCCGACGGCCAAAGCCCCTCCCTGATTTCCCACGCCCACTGGAGCGGGGGAAACGCTGCCGAAAAAATTTCGGCAGCGTGGGGGGGCTCCATAGACGATTTCTAGGCTGAAAACAACCCCTACCAGTTTTCCCACGCCCACTGGGGCAGCGGAAACGCTGCCGAAAAATTCTTCGGCACCAGGGGGGGCTCCATTGGCAATTTTTTAGGCCTCTACATTGAACCCACGCCCACTGGGGCAGGGTAAACGCTGCCGATTTTTTTCGGCAGCGGGTCTCATCCAACGGCTGTGCAAGCGACACTGGTACACGCGTGCGACACCCTAGTTGTCGGCATGCCGAAGGACCCACCTGTCGGAGTCGGCAGCACCAGCTCTACTACGGATGCTGGTGTTGTCGCCATCGATGTGATGGGCGGCACGCCGGGCACAATGCGGGACGAATCCCCGTCTAGCCCTGGTGCGCTGGCACGTGGTCTACGCGAGCTGCGAGAGCAGCAGGCTCAGCAGGCTGAACAGACGGCCAAACAGATGGCAGATCTGTTCAAGCTTGTTCAGGATGCACTTTAGCCACAACAGCAGCAGCAGCAGCGGCAGCCTCAGCAACAGCAGCAGCCACAGCAGCAGCAGCAGTCGCAACAGCAGCAGGAGAGTCAGCAGAAGCTCCTCCGTGATGCCGTGCGCAAGGGCAGATTGCCCATTGAGAGTGCGGTTGCCACCGACGTTGACGCGGCTCTAGGAGCGTTCGATGCTGAGCCATCGGACAATATCCCTGAGTCGGACTCCGACACCAGTGACGAGGAAGGTATGCTACGCCTGCGCCTCGCACAATTGGAGAAGCGGCGTCAGACCCGCCCGGCGCGCAAAACTGCATCGAGCGGTGTAGCAAGTCTAAGCGACACGCTCAGGGCAACCACAGACCTGGCCTCATTAGAGGACGAGATACTCCGCCGGAGCCTGAGACTTAAGGAAGACCCCTTGTCTGCTTCCCTCGAACAAGCTGCCCCGACACCTCTGCCGACCGCCAAGCCCCAAAAGTGGTTCGAGACAGATCCTCCCGTCTTCCGGCACGAGAACAGTTACGCCATATGGGAGCCGCAATTCCGCATGTGGGCAGTCAATGAGGGGGTGTATCTGTACAACAGGAGTCCGTACCAGACTACAGACCCTCAGCAGACAACGTCATCCGCGCGCATAGCCTACGGTCTCCTCAAGGTTGTCCCAAAGGAGTACACCCTCGACTTCGAACCTTTCCTTGGTGATCCCCGCACTGGCAGCGGAGCTGACCCACGTGGCGCCTGGAACCTTGCAACCACACTTCTTGAAGGCGCGACCATGGCAACCACATCAAAGCGTATCGAGGACTTCAACTCCTTGCGTCAGGGTACACATGAAACACCCGCCGACTACTGGCGACGAGCGATGCGGCTGTACAGGGCCCTTGGGACGAATGGGCCGGGTCAACTCATGGCGTTCAACACCATCCGCATTGGTGTTGGGCGCGAGTACGCAAAAACCTTCGACAACTTCAGCCTCCAGAGTCTTCAGGAGATGGCCGACAAAGGCCTGCTGCTGTCATGGGCCACCAAGCACTTCCTCCACGTAGCAGGTGTGGGAGCAGCAAATGACGCCCGCCATGGCGCAACAGCTGCAACCGTCACAGCAGGCCAGGCCACACGCACCATTCCTCCCACCTCCCGTCAGTCGTTGCAGCCGACAGCGACCAATGCAGCAGCAACCGGCACAGCTGTAGCAATTAAAGGGAAGAAGGGGCGGAACAACAGGCGGGATGTCAAGGATGGCAAGGGACACGATACTCCAAAGTCGACCGACAAGCGACAGTGGGAGTGCTACAACTGCGGAGGAGCACATCGCTACACGGAGTGCAAGCTCCACAAGAACTGGACAAAAGTCGCGCAAGGGCTACAAAAGGGGTTCGAGCAGCGTGAGCGAGCCTCCGCACATTCCACTACAGCGACCGACACACCACCCACATCAGCAGCGGACGATGCCGCAGCCGATGCCGGCGACCTGTCACCCTTGGAGCGGCAGCTTGTGACATAGGCTCGCGACATCGCTGAACTTCACGAGCTCCTATGACTCACCACTCAGGGAGGTGCGAGTGCATTGACTGAGCCGAGGGATCCCACTGTTGGTTCTGTCGAGTCCGTGCCGTGCTGTCAGGATGGTGGTGGCGGTGCACAGTGCGCTGTTGAGTCTGTGGAATCGTTCGTCACACGGGATAGTGCTGGTCTGTCCGCTGTCTTCGCCGCTGTGTGCATGGATCATGATGACTTGTCATGGCTTGATGAGTCGCAAGCGTGTGTCGCCTTCACAGCTGCGCAGTCATCTGCTGAGCAACCCCTGTCTACTGCTTGTACTGTTGGCAGCTGTTTTGTCACCTTGCCAGAGCGTGTGACGGATGCCACCTGGATCCTAGATTCAGGTGCCACCCACCACATGACATGTCGTCGTCGTGAATTTGTTGTGCTTGGTCCTGTTGGCTCTGTGCGGTCTGTGCGGACGGCTGCTGGGCATGAAGTGCATGTCCAGGGTGAAGGTGTGGTGCAATTCCATGGGCCGTGAGGGCCGGTTTACATCTCCAACACGCTGTATGTGCCTGATTTAGAACTCACCCTACTGTCTGGACGTGCTTGCACGCAAATGGGTCTCAGTGTTCTCACTGGTGAGGATGCCACGGTCTTTGTTTGCGCAACCGCTGAAGTAGTCCTCCGTGGCAAAGCAATTGGCGACTTGTACCATGTCTCTGACTTTCCCACGCTTTTCCCCACGTCCCCCACTGCACGAGTGTTTGTGACGGGAACACTGTCTCGTGAGCACCAGCGCCTACTACACAGGCGCTTGTGCCATGTCCACCTAGATGCCGTCGACTGCCTGATTCGCACCAAACCCGCACTCGGCCTTGACGCAGCGTCCTTTGAGGCGCCGCCCAAAACCGACTGCTTGTAGTGCGCTCAAGGTAAAATACACCGTGCCACGTACCCTCTGTCCGACTCAAGGGCTCTCATACCCCTCGAGTTGGTTCACTCTGATCTCCTGGGACCCTTCCCCGTGGAGTTCCAGGAGGACAGAGGTCGATACGTCCTGACAATCACGGATGACTTCACGCGCATGCGCTAGGTTTTCAATCTGCGCTTGAAAAGCGAAGCTGCCCTTGCCGTGCGCACGTGGCTTGTGATGGCGGAACGCCAGTCCGGTCATCGTCTCCATAGCTTTCGCTCTGATAGGGGTGGTGAGTTCATGGGGGACCTGGACTGATACTTTGCCAAAGTGGGTGTGTTCCACAACCTCTTCGCCCCCGCCACGTCCCAGCAGAATGGCGTGTCTGAGCGATGGAACCGCACCATGGAGGATGCGATTTTCTCGATGCGGGTGGATAGCGGCATGCCTGAGGCATTCGCTTTTGAGGGCATGGCCTACATGACATGGGTCTGGAACCGGATCCCTCACAGCCCCCTCTCCAACACGCACACCACATACCAACTATGGTACGGGCGTCGTTCTGACCTCCGGCTAGCGCGTGTCTGGGGATCTCTTGCCTATGTCTGGTACACACCAAAACAGCAGGGGTCCAAGTTCTCCTCGCGCGGTCGAGTCTGCGTGTTTCTGGGCGTGGCTTCACGCTCCAAGGCTTGGCGCTTTTGGGACCCTAGTCGGCAGCGCATTGTCGAGTCTCGAGACGCGCTTCTCTTTGAGCACCTCTCTTTCCGTGACCTGCCCTTCGGTGGCACCTCGCAGTTTCATTCCCCTGGGTGTGGTGCGGTACCCTGCGCAGGGGCGGGTGGGCTGACCGATACTACCGTTCCGGTCACTCTTGGCGCTACCGGTCCGTCCCACACGCCAGCTGGCTCGCCTGCGACGCTCATCCCGCCCATGCCGCCCACACTGCCTCTCACGCCTGTGTCTCCTGTCGCGTCAGTCCCTCCTCCCTCCTCGGCGCCTACGTCACCTGCTGAATCCTTGGTGCCATCCACGTCACCTACACCTGCGTCACCGGCAGCGACCCCTGCGTCGTCCATGTCGCTACCACTTGCGTCGCCAGCGCGACCGGTCGACTCACAGGTGTCGTCACCCTCCTTCGTCTCCTAGTCGACACACCGGTGCCACCTGACACGTCGCAAGTTGTGTCGATGCCGGATGCATGTCCACCCCCTGTGCCAGCTGTGTCGTCTCCAGAGCCCTACAGACGAGGTGAGGGTGGACGTCTTCGCCCACGTCCTACTCGTAGTGTGCGCAGTGGTGACCTCGGTACCAGGGCCTTTGGGCTCTGTGCGCAAGGTCTCACTGAAGTGCACCCAGGCTGTGACACAGGCCTCACGCTCCTTGCTCACGAGCGACGACTTGCAGTCAACTCCACAGAATCCACCGTCACTGTTGGCCCCCCGTGTGTGGCCTATGCCTTGGCCACGCAAAGTGGAACCACTGTGGCCCCTGACCCCAGTGTGGTGGGGGTGGCGCCAGATCCCAGCACATTGCGTCAGGCCCTGGCCGGTCTCGATGCGGCCCTCTGGTGCGCAGCCTGCGAGGCTGAGCTGGCAGCCATCGATGAGCATGGGGTTTACGACCTTGTAGACCTGCCGCGCGGACGAAAGGTCGTTGAGGCCAAGTGGGTCTTGCGAAAGAAGCTCAAGCCGGACAACACGGTCGATCGCTACAAAGCGCGGCTGACTGCGAAGGGATTCTCTCAGGTGGAGGGAATTGACTTTACCGACACTTTTGCACCTGTTGGACGCACGACCACGGACTTGGGCCTGCTATCCCACGTAGCCCAGCACGACAGGGAACTCCACCAGATGGACGTTAACAACGCGTTTCTCCATGGGAAGCTGGACGAAGAGATCTACATGGCCCAACCCCTAGGGTTCGAGGATAACAGTGGCTGGGTGTGGCGATTGCGGAAGGCACTGTATGGCCTGAAGCAATCACCCAGGTGCTGGAACAAAGAGATCACCGGCACGCTCCTACGAGGTGGCTATGCCCAGAGCGCAGCGGACCCATCGCTCTTTGTTTCCCAGACTCCTGCGCCACTCACTGCCATCCTGGTCTACGTTGACGACCTTCTAATCGCTTCGCCCGATCTGAAGGCTGTCGAAGCAGCCAAGGGAGTGCTGTAGTCGACGTACAAAATGAAAGACCTGGGAGAGGCTGCTGTGTTTCTGGGCATGCACATCGTGCGTGATCGCGCTCGGCGGACACTCCTGGTTCATCAAGAGCGGTACGCTCTCACTCTGGGGGAGTGCTTCGCCGAGCTGCTGAGCGGCATGCGCCGGGCGTCGACCCCGATCACCCCTGACGGTCAAGACACTTTGAAGGTCACTGATCCAGCAGAGCTGGGGGAGCTAGTCGACGTGACCTTGTACTTGCGAGTCATTGGCTCGCTCATGTACCTGGCCACGACGACACGGCCGGACATTGCCTTCACCGTCAACCTGCTCACGCAGTTCTCACAGGTGCCACGCAGGCGGGTTTTGGAGGCTGCCGTCCGGTGTGTCCAGTACGTTGTGTCCACCTCTCGGATCGGACTTCACTACCGTGGGCAGGCCTCTGTGGTCCTTGACGGGTACACA
The DNA here is from genome assembly GCA_023375785.1 of Penium margaritaceum. Lineage (NCBI taxonomy): Eukaryota > Viridiplantae > Streptophyta > Zygnematophyceae > Desmidiales > Peniaceae > Penium > Penium margaritaceum. The sequence goes on along the minus strand of SZWC01004684.1, from coordinate 141,902 downwards.
GACAGTGACTGGGCGTGGAGCCCAGACGGCAAGAGTCGCACCGTCCACATCTTCCTCATTGGAGGAACTGCCGTCTCGTGGCACAACGGTAAACAGGGTTACATCGCTCGCAGTACCGCCGAAGCAGAGTATGTAGCTTTGGGTGCTGGCGCGACCGAGAGTGTGTGGTTAGTGCGCTTGTTGTGTGAACTGCAACTGCCCATGCCCCCTGTTGTTCTCCGGTGTGACAACGGAAGTGCAAAGGCCATCACGGAGAACTCCGGTGTGTTTCATGCACGCACGAAGCACATTAACGTCGAGTACCATTACGTCCGAGATCTGGTGGATGGAGGTGAGATACATGTCGTGTGGGTCGGCACCGACTCACAGCGGGCTGATTTTCTGACAAAGGCCATCATTCGTACAACGTTTCTTGCGGCAGTACGTTCTGTGGGATTGCACCCTGCCTGTACCATGGATTGACCTCTGCTCTTGAGCTGTGTCTGCTATCATTCACCATCTTTATGCTTGTACCGTTGCTTGCATCCGTTCCATTACGTCAGTGGTCCTGTTCGTCGTGTGGTCATGGGGGAGTGACATTGTACATATAGCTTACTGTGACCTCTTGGCTCACGTCTATTGCCTTGCAAACGCCTGATGTGGCGGCGGGCACAGAAGACTGGGGGAGTAGACGTGAGCTCGGCGGCTGGCGAACAGCTGTAATCAGCCGCCGGTTACACTTGCGCCATGGCTGCACCTGCTCATACATTGCTACCGTTAAAACTGGTCGTGTGGATATGTGTGTTTGACTTGTAGTGTCTCGGTGACCTATGTTAGTCCTACCGGTGAACTTGTGTTACTTCAGACAGGCATAGGTTAGGTCAGAACTCAGTTTGTGGGGATGTAGGACACAACCACAGTTGTACCTTGGTGTTTTGGGTGAGGGCCGACGAGCTCCCTCTCGTCGGCCGACGGGTGGGCTCGCTTAACGAGCTCCACCCCGTAGGACCTATGCTCACTCTCACATTTTTGACACATGTGTGACACACACACCTCCGTTTGACGTGCCACTTGTTCCAGTCTCTCCACACCGTTAAGAGCTACACAAGGGACTAAGGGAAGGGGTACGGGGTGTGTCTGTTTAATACGTAGGTCACGAAATGCGAGTCTACACTGAAAGACAGCTTCCTAGCACTGCTGTCGCTGGCGTGGCAGTACAAGCTGGCCAGCTAACTCACTAGCACACACAGGTGGAGGTGAGAACAACAAGGGGTTGACTAGGGACACAAACACAAGTGTCAGAAGCTGCAAATGCTGAATTGTGCAGAGAGAATGACAACTCAGGCTTGAACAGTCTAAATAGTGTCATGGACCTAGTGGATGCATACACATGCAGCGCACAAGGACGCTATTTTCTAGCAGGACAAAGTAGTGGTAAAAACACAATTTTGGCCATGACTCCCTTCTGACACGTCAAAACGACAAGCCGTTTGAACCAGAATGGCCGCATCGACAAGATCTACGACCTGATAGGCTGCACGCCTATGTGCTGTCCCACCGCACGAATCTGCAAAATACGAGCGTCTTCTGAGCGCCGGTTGTTTGGCACTGTCGCCAGTCTCAGGGATCTGCACGTGAATGGACATGAGCCGAGGGGTCACCGTAAGCCGTGTACGTTACACACAACAACACTCCCCCTTGACCGGTGGGCAAACCACGTCCATGCACATACAGACACTAACACTGTACAGAGCAGGGGACGCACATCTGTTGCAAGCAGCAAGCACAGCACACGTAAGGTGGCACATGAGGAATCAACGTGCAACATGGATGGGGCAGAGTCCCACGGAGCAAGTGGCCGCATGGAACATCGAACGACCCAGAGCCTTGGTCAGAAAATCAGCACACTGCCTGTCAGTGCCCACGTGGATGACTCGGATCTTACCACGATCAACCAGATCATGCACAAAGTGGTGCTCAAAATTGATGTGCTTTGTGCGTACATGGAACACACCTGAGTTCTTGGCGATGGCCTCTGCGCTCATGTTGTCACACTGGAGGACCACGGGAGGAACAGACTGACGTAGTTCACGCAACAGACGGACAAGCCAAACACACTTCGTTGCACCGGCGCCTAGAGCAACAAACTCTGCCTCAGCAGTGCTGCGTGCGATGCAGCCCTACTTCCCACTTTGCCAGGACACTGCAGTGCCTCCAATGAGAAATATGTAACCGATGCGGCTCTTGCCATCTGGACTCCACACCCAGTCACTGTCTGTGTACCCTTCGATCACAATGGACACCTGCTCGCGAAAGCACATGCCAAAGTGTGGGGTGGACAGGATGTAGCGCACACACCGAACTGAAGCCTCCAGTGTTCGCTGGCGTGGAGCCTGCGAGAATCGAGCGAGCAGGTTGACAGTGAAGGCAATGTCGGGCCGTGTCGTGGTGGCCAAGTAAATGAGCGAGCCGATGATTTGCAGGTACAGGGTCACAATGACTGACTCCCCCAGGTCAGCTGGGTCATCCACCTTTAGGGCGGCCTGCCCCTCAGGAGTCATGGGTGTGGAGGCTGTGTGGACGGTAGCGAGGTCGGCAAAGTGCTCCCCCACAGTCTCTGCGTACCGACCCTGATGGACACGGAGTGTGTGGCAAACACGGTCGCGCACGATCTCCATCCCTAAGAAGATAGAGGCCTCACGAAGATCTTTCATCTTGTAGGCGGAAGAGAGAACGGCCTTGGCAGCGTTTACTGCTCCCAGGCCGGGCGAGGCGATCAGAAGGTCGTCCACGTAGACGAGGATGGCACCGAGCGGTGCTGGGGACTGTGAGGAACAGGGATGGGTCAACATCACTCTGAACGTACCCAACGCGTTTAAGCGTGTTGGTGATCTCCTGATTCTAGCAACGAGGTGACTATTTGAGGCCGTTCTAGGCCTTCCACAACCGGTACACGCGACCGGTGCCATCCTCAAAGCCGGGTGGCTGAACCATGTAGATCTCCTCCTCAAGGTCCCCATTCAAGAACACGTTGTTGACATCCATCTGATGGAGTTCCCAGTCGTGCTGTGCCACCTGGCTCAGCAGCGTGAGCGTGGTCGTCATCCGCCCAACAGGGGCAAAGGTCTCGGTGTAATCCACGCCAAGGACCTGAGAGAAGCCCTTTGCTATCTGGCGTGCTTTGTAGCGCTCTACAGTGCCATCTGGCTTGAGCTTCTTGGTAGAACCCAGTTGGCCTTGATGGCCTTGCGGTTCTTTGGCAAGACTACTAGCTCAAAGACGCCGTGCTCTCGGATGACATCGAGTTCAGCCTGGCATGCAGTGCGCCACTGCTCAGCGTCGGGGGGTGACAAGGCCTCAGGTAGACTGGTGGGATCAAGAGATAGCACTGGTGCACTGCGTGTAGCCAGGGCATACGCCTCAGAGGGAGGGCCGACCGTCACCATGGACTCAGCGACGTCACGAACAAGACCGCGCTCATGCGCAAGTAGTGCCATACCAGTGGCACAGCCACGGTGAACCTCAAGAAGGCCGCGAGCACTCAGGCTGAGGGCCTCCGTCCCCGGGTCACCGCTGACAACGCTACGCGTGGGGCGAGGGCGGAGACGTCCACCGGGTACCCGTGTGCAGGGGTCCGACGGGGCAGGAGTAGTGGGTGCTGCTAACTCACATGCCGGTGTGGACTGCACGGCAGGCGCACCACTCGAGTCTAGCATGGCTTCAACAGCCAGGGACAAGCCCACGGCAGACGCAGGCATGTCCGCGACCGGAGGCAAGGACGGCTCAGAGCTAGACACGGACGGGGACGCAAGATCAGATAGAGCCTCAGACGCGGAAGTAGGCACAAAATCAGGCAGAGCCTAGACGCGGAGGCAGAATCGGATGCAGACTTGGACACGGGTGACAACGAGGAGTCGGGGGCAGAGGAGCGAGCCGCAGACGGGGAGGGGCTGAGGGTACTGGTGGGCACAGCCTCTGGGAACAGCCCCTGGGGTGTCGGCGACGGAGTGACTGTACTAGCCGGGGGCACTGTGCCGACAGTGACAGGAGCCTCCCCCACACTACGAGGTTTGGCACACCTAGGGGCATGAGCAGCACGTAGAGCATGGATGCGAGGAATGTCGCGGAAGGCGAGATGTTCGAAGAAGAGAGCGTCATGGGACTCCACTATGCGGCGTCGCTCAGGGTCCCAGAACCGCCAGGCCTTCAACTGCGGGACGACGCCGACGAAGGCACAGATGCGGCCCCGCGACAAGAGCTTGCTCCCCCGCTGCTCCGGTGTGAACCTGACGCAGGCAAGGGAGCCCCAGACATGGGCCACGCGCAGATCCGCACGACGCCCGTACCACAGCTCGTAGGGCGTGCGGTGACCTGGGAGGGGGCCGTGGGGAATGCGGTTCCAGACCCAAGTCATGTACGCCATGCCCTCAAAGGCAAAGGCCTTAGGCATGGTACTGTCGGCGCGCATGGCGCGGACCGCATCTTCCATGGTGTGGTTCCAGCGCTCGGAGACACCGTTTTGCTGAGGGGTGGCGGGAGCGAAAAGGTCGTGGAAGACACCAAGCTCGGTGAAGGAGCGGGCCATGTCAGGGAGGTTCTCGCCGCCGCGGTCCGAGCGAAAGGTCTGTAGGCGGTGGGGAGACTGGCGCTCGGCCATGACCATCCAAATGCGGACCGCAATGGCGTCATCGCTCTTCTGACGCAGATTGTAGACCCGGCGCATACGCGTGAATTAATCAGTCAACGTCAGGACGTAGCAACCGCGATCCTCCTGAAACTCGACAGGGAGGGGACCCATGAGGTTGGAGTGGACAAGTTCCAAGGGCCGACGAGCGCTGGAGACAGACGTAGGATAGGTGGACCGGTGCATTATTCCTTCAGCACAGGCCAGGCAGTCGGTCGAGGGCGGCGCCTCAAAGGACGCTGCGTCAAGACCAAGAGCACGCTGAGTGCGGATCAGCCTGTCGACAGCCCCATATGCACATGATAGAGGCGTCGATGCAGGACACGGTGGTGCTCGGGGGATAGAGCACGAGCGACAAAAACACAAGCAGTGGGAGACGGAGGCAAGGGGGGGCACTCGCAGAGGACACAGAGATGTGTTACAGATCATCGACGACCGTCCCACTGAGGACGGTCTCCTCGGTGTCACACACAAAGATGCAAGCATCGGCAGTTGTGTGCGTGACACCCAGGCCCATCTTGGTGCAAGCACGGACAGACAGCAAGCTAAGTTCCAGATCAGGAACAAAGAGCACGTCGGAGATGTATACAGGACCAGCGGGCCTGGTGAACTACACAACCCCAACACCCTGGACAGGGAACTCATGGCCAGCTGCAGCACGAACAGAGCGAACAGTGCTAACAGGATGTAAGACAACAAAGGCGTCACGTCGACACGTCATGTTATGGGTGGCACCAGAGTGAACGACCCAGGTGGCGTCGGTGACACGCGTACAAGGGGCAACGTGGGACTCGGCGACGGAACAAGGCGCGTCAACAGGACGCTCGGCGGGGGACACGACAAGGCGACCAACGGAGCGCACATGAGAAGCATGCAGCCAAGACACATCATCAGGTCCATCACGCGCACACGGCTGGGCATGGGAATCACCACAGGCATCATCACGCAACGACACAAACAGTCCACATGCAGTAGGACCCTTCGACTCACTCAACTCACTCGCACTTCCCTAAGATGAGAGCAGGGCGAGAAGCTGGTGTAGCTCGGCGATCGTCCTGTCGCGTTCGGCGAGCGCCTGGTCACGAGGATCCGCGGAGGAGCCTGCTATGGCACCGGACGTCTGGCGCATGCGCGCCTCGTGCACCTGCTGCAGCCCACGGGTGACCTTGGCCCATTCCAATGGGCGGCCTGTCAGGCAAGTGCAGTCGGGGTAGCAATGGTCGCCCCCGCAGTTGAAGCACACGAGCCGGCGACCCGTCGTGCTGCCAGAGCCGCTGCTGCCGCTGCTGCTACTGCTGCTACCGCCACTGCTACTGCTGCTCCCGCTGCTGCTGCGGCTGACACTGCTGGAGTTGGTGCCGCTGCTAGTCCTGCCGCTGGAACCACCACCTGACGATTTGCGGCCCTTCTTCCCCTGAGCTGGAGCCGCCATCGCTGTAGACGGCGGGATGGAGGATGTGGCGGCAACTTCAACTAAAGCATTACTTTGGCAAGCGCGGTTCGCGGCGTCCATGCCGGCGACCTCCAGGAAGTGGAGGGTGGCCTAGCGTAGTAGGGTCCCTTTGCTCGCCATGTCGCGAAGTAGAGTCTGGTCAAAGTTGTTGAAGACGTGCGTGTAGTAGGGGTGGATGTTGTAGAGGATGATCTGGAGGGCGGAGTACTGCGCAGGTGCATCGTCTCCCAACTCCTCGTGCAGCTGGATCGCCCGGCGCCAGTAGTCAACTGCAGACTCCTGAGCAGTCTGGCAGAGGGAGTTGAAGTCGGCAAGGCACTGGGACGTCAGCGCCAAGGTGGCGCCCCCGAAAAGAGTGACAGCCAGTGCCCACGCCTCGCGAGGGTCAGCTCCCGAGCCGATCAACGGATCACCAAGGAACCGACTAAAGTCTTTGGTTAAGGCTGGGGCGGCTTTCATCAGGTTGGAGGCGGCGCGAACCGCCATTTGTGTCTGGGCGGGGTCAGACGCTTGGTATGGAGTGAGGAAGTAGGCGAGGACTCCTTCGCTCATAACCCACATGCGAAAGCGCGGCTCCCAAGACTTGAAGTCATTCCTAGTCCGGAAGACGGGCAGGTCCGACTCAAACCACTTGGGTGGCTTGACCGTCGCCAGAGCGACGGCTAAAGCCACTACGGTACCGGGCAAAGAGGAGGCAATCCCCTTGCCTAGGCGGACCCGCAGAGCCAGCTCCTCAAAGCTCAGAGGGCGGTGAGATGAGCTCAGGCTGGCGTCGACGCTTGAGCTCGTGCCCTAGAGGGCGACGTTGGCCTCACGCGCTCTACGACGCGCCTCCAGGCGGATGAGGCGTGCTCGCAGCAGCTCCTCCTCACCCTCCTCGCCAGAGTCAGAGAGGGTCTCCACAACCTCATTTGCATTGCCGCCGTGAGCGAGGTGGTCCTCGCTCGGATCTGCGGATGGGTGCTATTGCTGCTGCTGGGACTGTTGCTGCTGATGCAGTAGGCCCCTGATCAGGTCATGTAGCTCAGCGACCTGCTTTGTCAAAGTCAGGCGGCTCTCCGCCTGTTGGTCAGCCAATGCGCGCACCTGGCGCGCCAAGGTTGTCGGACTCGGTGGCCGCTGCTGTTGCTGTTGTTGCGGCTGCTGTTGCTGCCGCTGCTGCTATTGCTGCTGTTGTAGCTACTGCTGTTGCGACTGTTGCTGCGGGTGCTGCTACTGGTGCTGCTGCTCCTGCTGCTACAGCTGTGGTGACAATGGCAGCGGCCGACGTTGGCCACTCACGGAGCTTCCCTCGGCGGCTACGTCGGTGGCGGCGCTGGCGGGGGTTTGTTTAGGCATGATGGTTGGTTGTCTGGAACACATGCTGTCTTCTGTCGCGGAGATATCAAGCGCGGAGTTGCCACCGCGGAATGTCATCGCGGAGTGGTCACCATGGAGTCATCGCGGAGATGTCACCGTGGAGCTGTCACCGCGGAGTTGTCACCGCGGATTTGTCACCGCATGTTTTATTGATGCGGAATTCCGCGGTTTTTGCCGTAGAACAACAGCCGCGGTCGCATAGACGCGGAACGCGGCGGGGTGTTGCAACCTGCCGGGGCACCTCCATTGGTGCCTTCTGCAACCACCGCAAAGCTCTCGCGTCTGGCAATCGCGGAACGGCCGCGGAACTGTCACGGACTTGCAGCCGCGGAGCACCGGGGGAACCACCGGCGGAACACCGGCGCGTTCCAGAACCACCGCGGAGCGTCCGCCGCTGAGTGCCGCGGATCCGCGGAACGCCGTGGATCTGCCACGGCACCATCACCGCGGGGTCGTCACTTTGGAACGACGCGAGTAACTGCGGTAGAGTCGCGGCACTGTTGATGCATTCCGATGTGGCCGCGGATTTGTCGCATCTGCTGCGGAGTTTGCGTCACCGCGGAGCACCTGGGGTTTTCCGCGGATCGACTTCCGCTCTCGCGGAACGACCGCGGAGCTGTTGCAGAACGGCCGCGGAGCTGTCGCGGATGTTTTAAAAAAACGGTCGGAAATGTGATGGGTCCTCCCAGGACCTCTCGCCGTGGCAGTGGGCGCTGCTGTTGCTGCTACTCACGGCAACGGCTGCGGACGCTCACTGCTACCGCGGTTGCTGCGCCTCTGCTACACAACTGTGCGAGCACTGGCTCGCTGCTCTGATATCATGAAAGACAGCTTTGTAGCACTGCTGTTGCTGACGTGGCAGTACAAGCTGGCCAGCTAACTCACTAGCACACACAGGTGGAGGTGAGAACAGCAAGGGGTTAGCTAGGGACACAAACACAAGTGTCAGAAGCTGCAAATACTGAATTGTGCAGAGAGAATGACAACTAAGGCATGAACAGCCCAAATAGTGTCATGGACCTAGTGGATGCACACACATGTAGCGCACAAGGGCGCTCTTTTCTAGCAGGACAGAACAGTGGTAGAAACACAGTTTTGGCCATAACTCCCTCCTGACACGTCAGAACGACAAGCCGTTTGAACCAGAACGGCCGCATGAACAAGATCTACAACCTGATAGGCTGCACGCCTATGTGCTGTCCCACAGCACGAATCTACAAATTACGAGCGTCTTTTGGGCGCCTGTCGCCGCCGGCCGCCAGTCGTTTGGCACTGTCGCCAGTCTCAGGGATCTGCACGTGAATGGACATGAGCCGAGGGGTCACCGTAAGCCATGTACGTCACACACAACAACATACACAAGAGAGGTCCCCGAGGCACCGGTCAATTTTACTGAGTACCCGGGTTATGATCGACAAGAAAATGTGCAATGTACCTAAAAACACATCCAGGCGGTGGTGCGCCAGGACAAGTCAATGTCTTTTGAACGACTCAAACACCACGGCTTTGAGCACAACACTTGTGCACTAATCATCGGGAGGTTTTTTCCGAACTTGTCGAATTAGTTCATTGAGCCTTGTGCCAGATGCTCACACAAGCCAAGGTTGAGCTGCAAACTCAAATTCCAAATGATAAAGCACAAAAAAACGATGTTGCCGGCGGTAACGTACTATCACCACTTCTAAACCAAGCTAGGCAAGTTAGGCTTCTCGAGACCCTGAAACATGTCACCGGGCGTCCTGGTCTACATGCAAACTACAGATGTCCGACCAAAAGTCAACAAAGACAATCAATCAATACTGGGTCTCTCGAGTTACCGATGAAAACCAAAGTTTACCTGGGCCTTGACCACAAGGAAAATGCACAACCTGTCTGAAACAATATGCAGCAAATCATCACGGGGTCTCTCAAGGGACTGGCTTGAAATCCTATTGCAACAGGTTTGGGCAGCAGCATTGTTGATGCAGTGTGCGGGATTCCACGCTAGTTGCTTAGATTGCCCCCTCAGTCTGCCACACCATATTCTAAGTCTGAGAACTCTTGTGTTGTTACTCAGAAATACATGCGCCAGAGCTAGTGCCAAAAAAAAGCTGAAAACTGGAAATGACTACTTAGGAACTGAGAATGAGCAACATTCGGAGAACCCTCTAAGTTCTAGCTCCCCCCCCTCCCCCCCCCGGGCTATGTAGAGCTTGTTATTCAGTTACTAAGCCAATAAGGAAAAGACCCATTTTCTGGCAGGCAAGGTTTTCTCGGTGAGCCCTGCCAGACAGCCGACAGCCCAAAACCCGAGCGTCGTCTGTTTTGCCTGAAAACTGGACCATACCATAACATGCCCGCGCCGAAGGCAGTCTTGTGGTCAGAATCACCTAGAAAAATGGCAGCAATGACTTATAGCCGCCTGAACCCAGGCAGCCTCTACGCTAGTCTCCGGTCCAAACAGTGCCCGAACAATATGAAACATGGACCCTAAGACAAGCATGGTGCTGCAGATGCAACATCGCAGTCAGACCCAGCACTGGACGTGTGCAGATAGCATATGCAGCGACAGTGACTGCCGGCGGCATGACTGCCGAGGAGGTCTGCCGATGCAGCTGAGCACGTGAGAGGGAGGAGGCTCCAGCCAAACGCGTGTAGGCCTCAGCGTGCGTCGACTCCACCGGACAACACTCGACCAGCGTCGCATCTCGCTGTCAATGATCTGCACAACGATGCACACAAGCCCAAAGGACACAACAGAGCACAATGAGAGATGCGTGAAAAGCAACAATCAGTATTGGGTCTCTTGAGGTACCGATACAAACCATAGTTTACATGGGCCTTGACCACAAGGAAAATGCACAACCTGTCAGAAACAATATGCAACAAATCATCATGGGGTCTCTCGAGGGACTGGTAGAGGCCACCGAGTGTAGGTGGCCGTGGTTGCTAGGATAAGCAAGCAAGCAGGTGGAGGGAGCGCCACCATGGATTGGGGACAAGATCATGTTTCGTACGAGGGTCAAAGACAACAAGTGAGCGAGTAAGGAGTGAGCGAAGCGATAAGCGCCGGTTGACTGAGCCACCCACGCGAGGCTCTCGACATGGGGCCCGGACGCCACCCAGGGATCAAACCCGGACCTGGAGCGAACGAGCTCTAGGGGGTTTCTCACACGCCGGCATAGACCGGACGTGTGGTCCTGTGGGATCAGCAACCCGGCTCACAACTTTGGAAGCATGCAAATGTTCAAGAACCCAGCCACATCGATCACAGACGTATGTGGTGCATGCACTCCTCCAAGTGTGTGCCCCATTCTAGAATGTAACAGTATGAAACATCACCACAATAAAGCTCTCCACAGGAGTGGCTTTGGTGTTGTGGCCACCACTTGACAACTTGATGATGTTGCTATCCTTGTCCGCCCCATGTTGTGTCACAGCTTTGCACCAAAGAGCTTTGATCCAGATTAATCATTTGCAGTGATGATGATGTGTGTGTGTGTGTGTGTGTGTGTGTGTGTGTGTGTGTGTGTGTGTGTGTGTGTGTGTGTGTGTGTGTGTGTGTGTAGAGTCGAGAGGTCACTTACGTGTGTCACAACCACAACCAACACATGATCCACAGACGACCAGTCCATACACACATGAGAAAAGAAGCACATCACAAGACAACGAGACGTAGAAGACTCATGTCAACCAGGGGCTTCAGGAGAGCATAGCAGACCAACAGCATGCACAGCTGCCTTGAACATGCCACTACTGAGAGCTTTGGTAAGAAAGTCTGCATGCTGCTGAAGAGCGTCGATCCATACAACTTCTCTAGCAGCAATGCGCTCACGCACAAAGTGATGCTCAATGTTGATGTGCTTTGTGCAAGAATGAGGCATGCCGTCATGCTCAGTGATTGCTTTTGCACTTTGGTTGTCACAGCATAAAGTGATGCAACGGATGGGGACACGCAACTGTTATAGCAAGCGGGACAACCACACACTCTCACACGTACCTGTGCCATATGCCATGTACTCTGCCTCATTGGAGCTCCGGTTAATACAACCCTGTTTTCCACTCTTCCAGGTGACACCAGCTCCAACGACAAGGCAGATGTAACCGGTATGGCTGCGAGCATCAGTGTCGTGTGCCCAGTCACATTCTGTATACCCGTCTACTACCATAGAGGGCTGAGCATGGTAGCAAAGTCCCACATGTGCAGTGGACAGTGCGTAACGAACAACACACAATGCTGCCTCAAGGTGTTTCTGACAAGGCTGTTGGGAGAACTAGGCCAGGAAGTTGACCGAGATGGCCACGTTCGCCTGAGTGGTGGCCGCGAGGTACATGAGAGAGACGACAACAATGAGGTAATCAGTGACATCGAAAGCATTCCCCAGCTGTGCTGAATCGAGTGACTTCAGCACACGCTATCCTACTGGAGTCATTGGTGTGGACGCTGCGGGAATGTCCGCAAGCAGGGAGGCAAAGCGCTCCCCTAGTGTGCGGATGTATGCAGCCTTGTGTACATGTAGAGTGAGTCGCTGACAGTCATGCTCAAGCTCCATCCTAAGAAACATTCGTGCAGCACCCAGGTCCTTCATGTTGTATGTGGAATGCATGAGGTCCTTGTCTGACTGGAGAGCTGCGGGACTGGGAGAGGCGATGAGCAAGTCATCAACATAGACGAGGATGGCCACAAATGGCTCTGAGAGGGCACTCAAGAAGAGTGTTGGGTCAACCGTACTGCAGCTATAACCGCTCTGCTCAAGAGTGGAGGAGATCTCCGTGTTCCAACAACGCGATGACTGTTAGAGCCCATAAAGGGCCTTGCGCAGTCGCCGGACCTTCTTTGTGCCATCGGTGAACCATGGTTGCAGGACGTCGTCAGCATGATGACGTAATCACTGCCTTGACCGGCGGCTCCCATAACATCACCCCTCCCTTCGAGGGTGCACTGTCCCGGTGCGCACCTGGTACGCTCGGATGACCGTGTTGATTGCACCGCCTATGTGGAAATCAGCTTCAAGGATCCAACACTTGTGCTCAGGCCCATAGCCAAGCCATTGCACTAGGTACTGCCACTCGTTACCGCGCTGACGGTGCCCAAGAATCTTCTCCACCATGTACTCCTCTTCACCCTCCACCAAGACCAGTGGAGGAGGAGCCTTTCCCCGCGCCGCAAACTGTGCATCTGGCTCCTTGTAGGCCTTGAGAAGAGAAGCGTTGAACACATGATGGATCCCGTAGTGGTCCGGCAGTTCCAACTCGTAGCTCACCGCGGACCGCTTCTCCTTGACCGGAAAAGGGCCCACCCACTGAGGCTTGAGCTTGTCGCTGCCCACCCCCACCAGGTGCAGGTTTTGCGAGCTCAACAGAACCCTTTGTCCCACTGAGAACTCCTTGGCTGTCCGGTGCTTGTCCTCTTGCCGCTTCATATGCTGCTGCACCTTGCGAAGCGCATCTTGTTCGCCGTGCCACACCTCTGTGAAGTCACTTGCACACTGCTGCACAACGGGTAGGTCCGATCGTGTTGCCATATTTGAGGGACACGCAGGTTGCACCCCATACACTACCTCAAAGGGAGACCACCCCGTAGAGGCATGCACTGCCGAGTTGTAGGCAAACTCAGCCACCGGGAGCTTGCATGACCATCCCTCACCATCCGGCTCCAAGATCCCCCACAGCAATTGCTCTATGGTCTGATTGGTGCGCTCAGTTTGGCCATCCCTTTAGGGATGGTAGGCCGATGAGAGTGCCACACGGGTGCCCAGCTTCTTGAAGAGTTGTTCCAAAAACCGGGAGGTGAAGCATGGTTCGAGACCATGCACTTCAGCACCCTGTGAATTTTGATGACGTTTTGCAAGAGGAGTTGAGCCGTCTCTGCTGCCGTGACCTTCTCCGCACATGAAATAAAGTGCACCATCTTGCTGAACCGATCCACCACCACCAGCACCATGGTGTTGCCCGTTGCGCCCCGTGGAAGACCCCCCACAAAGTGAAGTGAGATGTCCGTCCAAGGGCGCTCCGGTACCGGTAGCGGCTGTAGCTCCCCTTGCGCCCGTGCCCTCTGTGACTTGATCCTTTGGCACGTGTCACAGCTGCTCACATACTCCTTGCAACCTGCTCCCATTATTTCCCACCAATATTGGCGCGCAAGCGTCTTGAAGGTCTTGTCGTGGCCAAAATGACCACTGTAGTGCGAGTCGTGTGCCTCCTCCAACAACGCTTGTCATGATGACGCACTCCGCGGCACCACAATCTAGTTCCCCTTCTCACGCCACCAATACTGGCCGTCCCACCTGCACCCCTTCACCGTTCTCCCGGCAAAGTCTAGGTCCTCCGCATGCCCGTGGGAAAACAGGGTGCGGATGATTGGAGATCCCGCTGGCACCGTGATCGCATGCACGCCCAAGTCTGGGCAACGCGAAAGCAGGATCCGGACACGTGTTGGACACGAAGTTGGATGCAATCCCTTCCCTTGGTCGGCGGACACCGTGATCACAAAGTCAGATGGAAACCGTGATCGGCGAGGTACTGATGCGGGACCAAGGGAAGGGTTTGCATCCGATTGCGTACTACTCCAAGAAGCTGAAAGGGGTTGAGCTCAACTACCCGATCCATGAGAAGGAGATACTCACGGTGGTCCAGGCCTTGAAGCGATGGAAGTGCTACCTTGAGGTGCGGCGGTGTGCGGTGCACACGAACCACTACTCACTCAAGTACATCAAGTCGCAGCCAAACATGAGTCATTATCAAGCACGGTGGATGGAGCTGCTCGAAGGCGGCTTCAACTACAAGATCCAGTACAAACCAGGGAGGATAAAACTAGTGGACCCGCCGATCACGGTGTCCGGACACAAAGTCGGATGCAAACCCTTCCCTTGGTCGGCGGACACCGTGATCATGAAGTCGGATGCAAACCCTTCCCTTGGTCCCGCATCAGCTCAGCCCCTTTGTCGCTTGCGTCTGTCGCCAACACGTACTCCTTGCTCGTGTCCGGATGCACCAACACCGTGGCTTGACACATGGCAACCTTCATTACACCGTAGGCTTGCCCCTCTTTTGCACCCCAATCCCATTGGCACCCCTTCTTGAGCAAGTCTGTCAAGGGTGCTCCCATTGCCACGTACCCCCGGATAAACCTCTCGTAGTATTTCGTAAAACCAAGAAAAGCCTGGATGTCTTGCATGCACGCCGGCTCTGGCCACTCCTTCACTGCTTCTACCTTCTTTGGATCCATGCGGATCCCCCTCCCGCTGACAATGTGCCCGAGGAACTCCACCTCATGCTTGAAAAATGCACGCTTGCTGAGTTTGGCAAACAGCCGTTCCTTTCTTAGCACTTCCATCACCGTCCGCAAGTGCTCTTGGTGCTCCTCCATCGTCCACGAGTAGACAAGGATGTTGCCGAGGAAGACGACCACGAACCAGTCCAAGCAGGGATGGAACACCCGGTTCATCAGCGCAATGAACGTAGCAGGAGGATTCGTTAGCCCAAAATTCATCACGAGATACTCAAAATGTCCATAGCGCATCCGAAACACAGTCTTTTCCACATCCTCCTATGCAGATTTTGTGGTACCCCGACCTCAGGTCCAGTTTGCTGAAGACGCGTGCGCCTCGTAGCTGGTCGAACAACTCGGCACGTGGCAACGGGTAGCGGTTCTTCACTGTGATGTTTTTGAGCGCCCGGTAGTCCACGCACATCCGCAGCTCTCGTGACTTATTCTCAAAGAACAACACCGTCACCGCGTATGGAAACACTGACGGTCGAATGAAGCCCTGGTCCACCAACTCCTCCAAGTGCTTCTTGAGCTCCGCAAGCTCCACGTCGCTCATGCAGTTGTACGCCCACACTATTGGTGACGACCCTGGCACCACCTTGATCTTGTGGTCAATGTTGCGCCGCGGTGGGAGCCCCTTTGGTAACTCCTCTGGAAAAACGTCCCCAAACTCATTGAGCACCTCCCCAACACCTGGAGGTAACTCCGGAGCTCTCGTGCCTTCCACCGGTTGTCCCTCCGCTGCTTCAACTGCTGCAATCTTCTGCTCTGCTACTTGTTGTGGATGCACCCATGCCAAGTAAACCTGGCCACCCTTGCACTCACACCGCTTCAACTACTGCAAGTTGATGATTTGTAGCTACATCCCCGCTTCCGCCACATCCGACTCCTGAGCCTCACCCCACCACAATAGCAAAGTGAGATTTTTCCCACCTACCTTCATGACCACCCGGTTGCACCTCCAATCCACCTCCGGATTTCAGGGGTGCAACCGATCCCGGCCAATCAAACAATCGTAATCATCCATAGGGCAAGTTTGGAACTCCATGTCGTGCACCAACTCACCCATGTGGACCTTGTGCTTGACGAGAGGCCTGCCGCACTCCACCACGAACACTTGCTGCGCCAATTGTAGCGGCTGACGTCCTCGGCTGCCGTGCAAGCTCCAACCCCGTTGCCAACTTGTCATTGAAGAAGCTATGGCTCGCGATGCCGTCTAGCAGACCGTGTAGCTTCCTCTGACCCTTGAAACTCCCCTCCGGAATCTCAAGAACCAGCTCCAGGATGATCCCTAGAAACTGTCGGGTCTCACCTTCATTCCGCAACACTACTTGAGTCAGCTCCTTAATCGGCAAAAGCCTTTCAGGGCTGGTGCTGTCCTTTACAGACAAAAGACTTGCAACAGTAGGTCATCCCCTCCTCACCGCTGTTGCCCGTTTCCCTGTTGTGCTTTATGCTTGGGGCAGTCGCGCTTTCGATGAGCCTCCTCACCACAAGCCCAACACTTGCCTCTCGGTCCTTGGTGTCCGCCCGCGCCCCGCCTCTCGGCTTAGATTGCGTCCGCCTCCATGGGTACAGCCTGACCCGGCTGCTCGTCATGTGGCTGTGTTGCATAGCTGGTTCAGCTTGCATTGTAGCTTACAGCGTCGACACGCTCTGCCGCTGAGACCAACTCCGCAAGGGTCCGCAACCCGAGAACCGCGCGTTCACGTTGGACGTGCGGCTTCACGCCGTCATGGTAGCGGTCATACGCCTCTGCGTCCGAGAGGTTGTCAATCTGCGCCGCCAAGGCCATGAAGCGTGTAGTTTAATCCTGGACCGATCCGCCTTGCTTGACGTGCTTGATCTTATCACGTGCGACTCGGCTGCCGTTGAGGAGGTCGAAACGCGCCTCGAGCATCGTCTCAAACTGCTCCTACGTCTCTGGCTCCTTCGTCAACGCACGCGCACCAAGCTTCACTTCCCTCCCCACTGGTAGAATCAGCAATGACTGAAGCCATAACCCAACCCCCAGCCCATCCAGCAACCTAGCGGCGTTCCGCCGGCACAATGCCGACCACCACTGCAGCGCCATTCCCCGGAGTAGCGTAGGCGCATACTCCAGTCTCGTGGCATCTTCTCCTACGGGAACACCCAACGCCATGAAGTACAAGTTCACCGTGAAGAGGCACTCGCGCGCACTGCCCTTGCCGGTGTATAACTCTGGCTCCTTTGGCTTGGGCCGCCAAAAGATAGGTGCGGATGCCAATGCGACACCCCCAAGGCACTGCTCCCTTGGCCGACGTACCTCGCCTCAACCTCCGCGCGCAGCTGCTGGTTCTCCTTGCGCAACTCATCAAGAGCACGCCAGATCTCTTCCATGAGAAAAGCCCGGTCAAATGCCGCTGCCGCCATGGTTCCGGTTGTGACGAAGAAATTCTGGCCAGCCGTAGTTGTGGTAGATATGCTGCCTCCCTTGGGTCCGCGCAAAACCGAGCAAAACATCCACGTGCTCTGATACCAAATTTGAACTGAGGGGCACCCGATGTAACGGTCACACGCCGAGCCCTTGGGATAGGTCTCCCAACCCTTGACCTCTTGGCTTTTGGGCCAACCCTTGAGATGTCGCACGACCCTCTCCTAGCAGGAAGACCGCTGCTAGTGACCGAGGTTTCCACCGTGCGACTCTCCCTGCATCGTTTGTACCAAGGTACAAGAAGACTTGTATGACCGAATGGACGTGTGCAAGGTGATGCTTGGAGAACATGGAGAGTTGGGTATGGAAATAATCCTTACACTTGATAGATCAGAACAAGGCAATGCACAAAGTCTGTGGATCAGATTGGCATGCCTAGAACAACCCCTCGGCTTCTTATGTACTAGCCCCTATGAGCCAGCCGAAAGGTCCTTGGTGCTTTGAAGCCCTCTACCAAGGGGAATTCATGCAAATAACACATGAATCATGTAGCACACAGTACGAGATTTCCAACGCACCAAAAAACGCCTCAATCTCTGAAGAAACCGCCAAGTTATGGCCGTTTGAGCGCTCCAAGCGTGACGGCCGCTGGCAGCACCTCCAGCGGAGGTCACGAGCACCCGAAGCACCCTTGCTTGCGAATGCAGCTCCAGCCACCATCCCGAAATGCCCATGCACCCCAATGAACCGTGCCTCATTGGCTAAGCATCCATCTAGGGGCGCTTCAGCTGCAGTGGGCGAGAAAGTCGCTCCACCGTGCTTGGGGTCCAACCAGTACGTCTCCTGTTTTCTGGAGGTGTGCCTCCCACCTTAGCACAGCGGTATCTTTCTTGTCCCTGCACCGAATGATCTGGTTCTTGGGTCAATTTCATACGGTTTTTCATGTAGAATACAATGGGAGCATAAAAAAACGCATCTGAAATCAACATGATGATGTAATCACTGCATTGACCGGCGGCTCCCATAACATTCTTTGTGCCATTGGTGAACCCTGGTGGCATGACCATGTAGATCTCTTCATCACCCCTTCCATGTAGGAAGGCGTTGTTGACATCCATTTGCTCCAGCTCCCAGTCATGTTGGGCAACAAGGCTCAACAGCGCTCGGGCAGTTGTGTATTTCCCGACCGGCACGAAGGTCTCATCAAAGTCAATCCCAGAGATATAGGAAAAACCCTTAGCCGTGAGGCGAGCCTTAGACCGGTCAACTCTCCCATCAGGCTTCAGCTTCCGCCAAAGCACCCATCGAGTAGAGACTGCCTTGCTGCCTACAGGAAGGTCCACAAGCTCAAAGAAACCCTGCTCTTAGAGGGCAGTCAATTCTTCCTACATGGCTTTCTCCCAGAGGTTAGCATCAGTTGCCTCACGAGCTTACTACACTGTGGTAGGCTCGGGAGGGAGTGTAGGAAGGCCAGAGGCTACGAAACATGCGGCAACATAACTGGCAATGGAGGAGTCAAGAGCACTGTGGAACTCATGGGCTACAAGAGCGTAGCCGATAACTGGGTTGGGATGAACAAAACTCACTGACAGGCCAAGTGCATCAAGGCCAGTGGGACAAACTGATGGCCTAGCAATGGAGGACAAAGCGCTGGAGTGCGTGGCCTGCTATAAGGGCTGAGAGGCCTGTGACGGGCCACTAGAAGTGGTATCAGTTGGCACCAGAGACGAGCGTGAGCGCCACTGAGAAGACTCAGAGATTTGCGAAAAGGTAGGCAGTCTCCTCCCACGTGTGTAGGACACAGGACGAGGAGGGGGAACCGGAGTAGCTTCACCTTTAGTGGTGTCTGCCACCTCAGTGGTGTCTGCCACCTGTCGTACAGACTCAAAGGATGAGCTGGGAGTGGAGTGTACGGGGGATTGTGGGTGAGTGGACACCAAATCCGAGGACCCGGAACTATGAGAAGATGGCTGGGACGCAGACTCGGAGGAAGTCTGGGAGGTATCCGACTCAGAGGATGTACGGGAGGACGAGGACTCCAAGGAGGAAGAGTCCTCATCCCCAGTGTCTATGTCAGATGGGACAACAGGGGACGCCGTGTGAGTAGGGGAAGAGAACGCTTGGAGATCGGAGGCTGGAATAGACACACCCCCCCAAGCCAACGTAGCGAGGAGAGAGAGGAGGCAGGAGGGACATAAGACAGGTCATGAGGAAAGACATCTTCAAAGAACAGGGCATCGTAAGACTCAATCACGCGAGAGCGGTGAGATTCCCAAAAGTTCCATGCCTTGGACATGGGCGAGACACCAAGGAAGGCGTTAAGGCGGGCGCAAGGGCTGAGTTTGTCGTCGCGAATGTCCTCAGGAAACCAGACGAATGCAACGCAACCCCAGACGCGGGCAAGATGGAGGTGGGCACGACAACCGTAATAGTGTTCAAAGGGGTTGACATGACGAGGAAGGGGGCCATGGGGAACACGGTTCTAGACCCAGGTCATGTAAGAAATGGCTTCAAAGGAAAACATAGGGAAAATGGAGAACTCACTGAGAAGAGTATGGACACACTCAACAAGTATACGGTTCCAGTGTTTAGAGACGCCGTTCTGTTGTGGTGTGTAAGGAGTGGAAGGTTCCATACACACACCACAAAACATCAAGAACCGGGCAGTGGGGCCCATGAACTCCCCACCACGGTCACAACGAAAGACTTTCAGGCGACGACCACAGGCAAGTTTAGCTTGAGGTATCCAGGGACTCAAGTTTGGGACAGACGTCACTCTTTTGGCAAAGGGTAAAGACCCACCGCATGCGAGAAAAAAACATCCGTGAGGTAGAGAACATAGCGGCCAACCCCCTCCCAGAGCATCATCAGCAAGAGGTCCCATGACATCAGCGTGTAAGAGGTCAAGGGGATAGGATGTGCGGGAGTGAGATGTGGAAAACGGGGAATGGTGTTTTTTCCCCTGAGCACAGTCAAGGCAGCCAGTGGGACAAGGTGCAAGAAACGTGTCGGTGTCAAGACCATGAGCGGGCATGTCCTACAGCAGACTGTCAACAACAGCAGTATGAATGTGGCAGATGCGGCGGTGGAGGAGTTGTGCGTGTGCTGGGGAGAAGGAACGTGCAACATGAACAAGGGTAGTGGAAGCTGAATGAGGAGCAAACGAGGGCACACGGTACAAGCGGTCACATCGCCTGCCACGTAGCAGGACACGGCCAGTGGTGCAATGCAACACAGAGGCAGTGCCATGGCTGGAAGAGAGGTCCATACCCAGGTCATCAAGGGTCGTAACAAAGAGCGGACTGAGCTCAAGAGCAGGCACGTACAACACATCAGGCAGGAAGAGTTCCCCCCGAGGGCCAAAAAAATGGACAACCCCAACACCCTAGACTGGTAAGAGCTGGCCAGAGCCAGTGCAAACAAAGTGCACACAGCCAAAAAGACCCAGAGAAACGAACGAGGAACGGGAGGAGGTCATGTGGTGGGTGGCTCTGGTATCAAGGATCCAGAAGCCACCTGACATGCGTACAGATACTGGATCACGACTCACGGCAGAAATGGCATAGCGATGAGGAAGGTGCTGACCACAGGGAGCAAGGCAACAAGGCAAGTTGTAGGATTGCCAATTCTCAATCCACGGGACATCAGCTGGAGGGAAAATCTGAACATGACCGGACGATGGACCACGAAGAGACTCAGCAACATTACACGCAAGTGTCCCCTTGATCGAACGTACACTCTCACCTCCCTGATCACGGAGGTGTCTATGGTGGAGGCATGAGAGAGGGCAGAGTCCAGTTGGCGGTCGTCGTCGGATGAGCCAGGAGTGATGACAATTCCATAGGCGAGGTGCCAAGAAGTGTAGGTGTACGACGCCCATGGTGGAGGAGAATAGGATCCGGAGGGGGGCACAAAGTAGACGGGGCCGCCAAACCTCAGAGGCCAGTGCTAGAGAGAGGGTGGATGTGGAGAAGCCATGGTGGTGCTGTAGGCAGCAGTAGGCGTAGAAGAGGAGGAAGGGCGGCTAGAAGGAAAAGTGGAGGTGGAGGAGTGAGAGGAGCCACCACCTGTCCCAGATGAGCGTGTCCAGTGCGCACGCATGGCGGATGCAACTTCACCAATCTGTCGGACGCTGGGAGGTGAACTTCCACAAGGCACCGATGCCGGGTGGTGCATCCCCAGGGAAAGGTATGGCGGTTAGGCTTTCAAGCTCAATGGCCTTCACCTCTCGGAAGATGTCACTGAGTTCAGGTATGAGACCGTTGACAATGGAGAGGACAGCAGAGAGCTGTCCAGGTGTGGCCTTGCCAAGGTCGCGCAGCAAGCACATACTGCGAGCCCAATAGGCATCGGTAGTCTCATCAACATGCATAGAGCGTGTTGAAATGAACAATGAGAACACTTTGGGTTGCATGCCCAGTCACTATTGTGCGCCGTTTGATCAATGCGTATGCTCCAATCAGATTAGTAGGAATGCGACGTGCATTGTTAGCATTGTAGGACCCGATCTCGACAGTGAGGCCATCAGGTCTGGCACAAATGAGGGCACATACAGTGTAGGTAGAATCAGACTCAACAAGCACAAAAGGAGAGTGAGCAAAGGGATTGGGCGCATGATAGTACTCCTAGAGCCGCTCCCCCTGTGCCCAAGCACTGAAGCGGACCTCCCAAAAGTAGAAGGTGAGGTTAGAGGTGAAGTGAGGTGGGTTAGAGTCAAATTCATGTTTGCGCTGTGTTGGAGATGTAAGTGCTTTGGCAGCAGCTGCGCCAGTGCCGACAGCGGCTGCGAGAGGATCAGAGGAGGATGAGCCAGCTGTGACAGATGCGGAAGCGGGTGAGGTGGAGAAAGCAGCAGCAATACCAGTGACAACGGATGCGGAGGGTGTGCCGTACAATGCGGGCTGGAGGCGGTCAATGATCAAGTCAGCAATGTGATCGGCGTAGGTCTCATGGTCAACTTGTCCAGCACGCAACTTTTCCTTAACAGCATGTTGTGCATTGAGTGCAGCATGTAAAGCAGTACGCTCGCGTTATAGCTCAGCGTGCAAGGCAATGTATTGGTCATCGTCAACCGGCATGATGCCGGTGACGTGACTCTGCCAAAATTCATTTTGACAGAGTTTCCCTTGCCCCAGTGGGTGGAGGAGATGTGGGATGAGAACGTCAGGAGTCTGCTGCAAGGCAATGAACCTAAGCGCACAAACACGCCAACACAAAATAGACAGGGACAATGGGAAAGACCAAGCTCATCAAGCACAGCGGCAAAGGGAGACCATCAGTGGAAGAGCAGCTACAGCTGAGGAAGTTACAACTGCAATAGTAGCTGATGCTAAGACGATGAGACAGGCTACTCCCGTAAACGCTGCGGCCGACAGGGTGGAGATGGCAGCAACAGTCGAGACCAGCAGTTGGATGTGACGAGTTGCCGAAGAAGAGGAAAAAACTAATGCCTGTGTAGTGGATGTGTGAATGGAATTGACGGCACTAGAGAGTACCGTTGTCGATGCTGCTGCTGCTGCTGCTGCTGCAACTACGTCTACGGCGGCTGTGATCTGAGTGGTGACGTTGACAGCAGCAGCTGCCAAAGGGCCTTGATCAACTCCAGCTGATGTGTATGTCTCGATGACTCTGCCGGCAATAGTGCTGGCTGGTGCATGTGCAGCACATGCACTGGAAACAAAGGTGGAAGAAACAGCAGCACTAGAAATAAGGGCGGCCTGCAGAGTAGTCATGATGTCAGGAGGTGGAGAAGAAGCAGAATCTACAGCGGAAGCAGTTGGGGATACGGCCAGGCGTGAAGTAGATACTCTAGGTGCTGCTGCTGCAGAGGGTGGTGCTTCTCCACAAGGGGCAGCATGACCACACTGCTGACGAGTCCTATGGGCAACAGGTGAGCTTACCGATGATGGAAGAGCTCGGTGATCATAAAGTGGCGCCATGGCCGGTTCGTTCTGTGCCGTTGGGGAATCGTCGGCAGCAGACTGGCAGTGTGCGGTGTACTCTCTGGCGTCCTCCCACTTGTAGTAGGCTGCGGGGTTGTAGTCTTTACTGGGGTAATACCCCGGACTGCTGCGGCAAACCCTCAACCACACCCCCCGCTCTGCCCTCTCTTCGTAGTATGCAACCTCGTCGAGGATGCGGTTGCGCTCACGTGCGATCATGGGCGGAGTGGGAATAGGCCCTATGTCTGGAGGAGAAGCCAGTGTCAGGCAGAGATCCACCGCATCTCCGCTGAGAGAAAGGTGGATCCGCGGAAGGAAGTTGCCGCGACCTACCAGTCTGCGGAAAGAGGTGGCCGTGACCACAGATCCGCGGAGGAGGCTGAGGGGGAGGCCGTGGAGCACCGGAGAACGCGCAAGGATGCTGGCTCCCGCAATGAGGTTGCGGTAGAGCGTGGGGTGGCGCGGAATCCAGTGGCGGTGGAGGAGAAGAAGCGGGAAAAGTTGCCGCCAGGGAACAAGCAATCAACGGCGGCTTCTCTATGGCTAGTAGAAGCGATTGTCGCGGAGGAGGATAGAAGGGGTGGGATAAGAATCCGCGGTGGAAAGGGAACACGTACCGAGCCGCAGAGAGGTGGGAGTGTAGGAGGAGCATCGGACGTGCAAGACATCCGCCGGCAGAACCGGATGTCAGGAAGAGGGCGGCAGGAGCTCGACCAATGAGAACCCAGGGTTGGCAGCGGTGATCAAGGAGGAGGGCCGGGAGGACGCACCGCGCGAAGACGAAGATTCAAGGAAAAACACAAGACCGCGCGCACCCAAGCCGCGGAATGGAGGGAAGAAGTAGAAGTAGGACAGAGAAATGCAGAAGAAGTAATCTGTTGTGTGATTGAGGACGAGACCCGCGGTGCGCGTAACGCACCGCGCGGAGTCCGAAGTAGAGGAAAGAGTGTTGGAGACTTAGAGAGCTAGGATGGGAGGTTATAAAGTGGCTGTGCAGCGGAGGAACCAGTGTGATCTGATCTTGATCTAATCTTGTACTGACTTGATGCAAGTGCCATTTCCAGTTAAAAGAGTCAAGTCCTGACTCATTCAGATCCAGCCTGTAGCCTCATGCATTCTTGATCCGCGCATTTGTCAATCAAGTTCAGACCTCCACTCCCGCTTTCTATCTAAGATCCGCCCCCGTCTAAGGAACAGGAAGAGTGCCCTCCGCGGTGGCATTCCGCGGAGGATGAGATCTCCTCTTCTGAGTGTATGTCTGTCCTACTGATCGCTCCGCTTCTAATCTTGGGTCCAACAAGGACTACGCTAGGAACCATCACCACCAAGGAACGCAAGTAGGGTGAAGGGTGCTGCCGGCGACGTCGCAGCCTTGCGCACGGCCACGGAACGGGGTTCCGCGGGTAGAGGAGTCAGAGGCCACGGAGTGGCAGACTCTCGTGCCGGCAAGGAGTGAGCCGCGGAGCACTACCCACGCGCGGAGTCCTGAGGGTGGGAGGCATCCGCAGAAGACCAGGAGGGGCAGCGGAGGACCACTGAGCAGTTGCACCGCAGAACCGTGGAACGGCAGAAACGCGGAGCAGACCCGGCGCGGAACCAGAGAGCGCGGAAAGAGAGCATTGCGCGGCAAAATTGGGGGTATCAGTATCATGGTGCGGTGAGCGTGGACAGTTCTTTGCTCTTTGCCAGCAGAACTGCACGTGCCTTTCAGGTCAGTCGTTGATGTCGGCGGCCAGCTTTGTGCATCAGGACACCAGGCGACGGGAGCAGCAGTCATCAGCGCGGTGCTTCCTGCCACGGCGGGCCGCGACCTACGCGGGAAGCAGGGAGTCCTCACCGGTGCCGTCCCGTACGCCAGTCAGCTCCTCACCAGGCCCGCTCGCCCAGCACCGACGGGTGACCGGGTGGTTGGAGCAACTGCACTGGCGCCGCATCATGGATGCGCTGGGCGAACACGTGGAGGTGGAGACCATCCACGGCTCCGACAGCCATGGATCGGTACAGCATCAACAGGGACAGGAGGAACAGGGGAATGCGCCGCTTGGGGCACGGTGGTTCTCCGATGCACCACCTGCGCTGGAGGTATCCTCCGGTGGTGGAGAACCCGAGGCCTATCGCGGATTGGTGTATCAGCGTCGCGGCGGGCAGCAGCAACAGGTCGCTGGCGGAACAGAGTTGCCGCCCACAACCCCGTTAGTACATCCGCAACCCTTACCGCTGAGCCCCGGGGGTTCAGGGATCCCCGAGGAACCAGCCTCGGACGGGCAGCAGGCATCAACGCACCCGCAGCCGATGGGAATCCCAGCCCCCGCTCTTGGGATATCACAGAACATGTACCCGCCGCAGCCGGTGGCTGGGGCAATCCTTGGGGGCCCGACCGCGGAGTCCCCTGTGACCGGCCTGCAGCAACAGCAGATGGCCACACCGGCGC
>SZWC01004684.1:89007-100741 GCA_023375785.1 Penium margaritaceum | reverse complement strand
GTGTGTGTGTGTGTGTGTGTGTGTGTGTGTAGAGTCAAGAGGTCACTTGCGTGTGTCACAGCCACACTCAACACCACGTGCCCGGGTCTCGACCACTGCGAAAACTCAATCAGCCATTCATGGATGAACTAGGGGGCTAGAATGCATCATACATATCATAGGAGGAGTGATGGCGCTACTGGAGACCCTTCAGTACAAACTCGGAAGCTCTCGTTATACAAGACTTTACAACACCTAAACAGCTCAAATCCCATACACCAACACTCCCCTGGGTTGCAAGAGCCGTCGACAAGGTACCAGCCAAGAAGATACATAAGCTCCCCCTTGATAAGAAAATCCTGGGAACATGAATGCCAACACCGTTATGCCAGCATAAATCTTCTCCTCCTTGCATGCAGAGAGGCCATGAACCTCACTACTGTAAAGATCAGTTTATCTCCCCTTGACCGTATCATCATGGGAGGAAAAGTCAAACAACGGCTCCACCTGACAGAAACTGAGGGTGTGAAAACGCCACCCAAGACAAGAGGATCAGGCTACAATGGCTACCATGTTCACACCTCACTCGTGCACGATATAGCGAGTGCCACTCGCCAACTCCAGAGTAGGAAGAGAAGAGTAATTTATTCTCACCTCAGACATGCGGAGACTGCCAGAGGTCCCTGCTGGCAGGGTATGGGTTGTCACCCTTATCTGACTCAGAGGGTGCAGGAGTGGAGAAGATTCTGCCACGATGCCAAATCCCTCACATCTGGTAGTTGCCAGAGGTCCCAACTAGCTGACACCACAGCTGTACAGGTAGAGAAGGTGGTGCTGGATGACCCTGGACTGGAGGTGAGGAATGAAGTCGAATCTGTGTGTGTGAAGCTCGCCTGTGTATTCGATACGTCAACTGCACACTCCAATGTGTACAGGTACTCCTTATGTTGAGGCCAACTCACCCTAGAGAAGAGAGGTGCGGTCACGCATCTCAGCATGATCCTCATGACTGACTACGTGAAGCTCAAACTCAACATCCACGAGCATCACCAATGCCACACTATAAGCAGCATGCAAGGTGTACACCACTCAACGCAGCACCGCCGCCTCCATTTCTGCAGCTAGAAACCGAGTGACTACAGGTGCCATGTTTCGTAAAGAGGCACATCTCCACAGTTCTTGGGGCTAAGCTAGATGGTCAACTAGAGAACGTGGAGGCGTGTCAACTTTTGAGATAGGATACGCATATGGCTTGGAAGAGGAGAGGTATGGTTGATGTGCAAAGGAGAAGAATGGGTGTAAGTTGAAGGACGTATGGGGTGTCGTCAATACTCAGTACCTCAGGATCCCCATCTTGTAAGGGTGCAATGGAGCTGGACTCAAAACGATGTTAATTCTGTCAACGACAATCCTCAATGAGGAGCTCGGCTAATGTACCCTATAGTAAATGCAACCACTCCTGTGCATCCCTCAACTCACACTCTAGACATCTGTATGTAGCCACTCCTCCCCATGTTCCCAGTGAAGACATGATCAGGTACATCCTGTGGTGTGGGGGTGTCGCTGGACAATGTCTCTTGGATAGAAGCGACATATGTCTGCTGCTCACTGATGGGGGGAACGATCTTGTCCTCCTCAGCACGGCATCTCAAACAAGGATGACTGGATGCTTTGGACATGATTAGGTGAACAGAATCTATCATCACTACCATAGGTAGACAAGACTCCAAGACTCCACCTATGATCTCAGATGCCATAACAGTTGGTCCACTGGTTACTACACAATTTCCGACATTCAAGTAATCAGAAAACATAGCTGATGCCATTAATGCAGCCGATTTTTTCAATATGGATGATGCTATCGATCCAGCTCATGCTAACAGTGGAGCTGATGCTACTGCTGGTGATGGTGTACATGATGCTGATGGTGTCAATACAGCTGATACAATTGGTGCAATTGGTGCTACAGGTGATGATGCCGGCATAACAAATGGTGTCAGTGTCATTGATACAACTAATCCCCTTGATGGTTATGGTGTATAAGATGCACATGCTCTTGCTGATGCAATGAATGACTTGGATGGTTATGGAACTGGTGCTACAGATGAAGCTGATGCTGTAGGTGATGTCAACACCAATACTGTAGCTAGTGTAGCCGATTCAACTGATGATGTGAGAACAACAAAACAAAGGTGATGTTGTAGAAGGTGCAAACAATGCCAATTCTCCAGACGCTCCTGAAGATGTCAATCCAAATGGAGAAGCTGATGCACCTTTTGAAGATGATGCCGTGGATGGAGCTGATGCATCATAGGAAGCAGACGATGATGATGATGATGCTCAAGGTATCGACAATACCAATGTACCAGATGCTGCAGAAGGAGTCAGTCCCAATGGTGGAGCTGAGGCACCTGATGGAGATGACGTAGTCAGTACAGCTAATGATGCGGAAACAGCTATCGTACATACTGGAGCTGCTGCTACTCACTCTAGATCTAATGCCACTGACTCTGGAGAAGCGCTTGAAGTGCTAGTTCCATTCCACTGGTGCCTTTACAGAGCCAATGGAATTGAAACTAAAGGTGACGGCATGAATGCTACATGGACCTTGGACGGTATGACTGATGTGGAAGATGGAGGCACTATGGAGGCACTTAATGCTACTAATATTGTCAAAATTGACGATGCAGGCTGCCAACGCAACAGATGCAGCACATGGGGTAGCTGATGCAAGTAGTGCAGCTCTCCCAGCCATTGTCACTACACATGGTGGTACTATAGCTAGTGCAATCAATATAGCCAATGAAGCTGAAACTCTTGATGAAAATGACGATGCATATGAAGCTGATAGTGTGGACGTTGATGAGGCTGTAGATGTTGCAGTGGAAGCTGATGTTGGCAATGAAGCAGATGTAACATATGGGGTAGCTAATGCAGCTGGTACACCTATCACAATAGATGTTGTAGATGATGTTGATGCTGTCAATGCTGCTGAAGCTTTGGATGCTGTAGAGGACGCTCATGCTAGCGATGCAACAGAAGGGGTAGATGGTGCATTTGGTGCTATTGTAGCTAGTAACGTAGATTACACAGAAAGCGTGGATGTGGACATTGAAGATGAGGCTAATGCTATCAATTCTACTAAAGATGTAGAAAGTACAAATGATGCTGACGGTGTCAATGTTGCTGAAGTTATGGATGCTGGAGATGATGCTCATGCTACCGATGATGTCATTGCTAGGAGTGCATCTGGTGCAGCTGGTATAGCTGTCACAACCGAGGCAACTGGTACTATAATCAAAGCAAGGACTGCAGATGAGGCTGATGTTGAAGATGGATGGCGTGGAGGCTATCAATGTGGATGGCGTCATCAAGTGGAGGATCAACAGGAGGAGGTGGTGGAAAGGTCTCATCCACTGTCAGCACGACACCAATAGGGCGGAGGATAAAAGTAGCTGCAGACTGAAAGGGAAGGTCCATTGGAGTTAAAGACGCTCTCTCAGGAGTTAAAAATGAATTCAATGTAACTTATCTTGCTTGATTTGGTCAAGGATTTGCTATGCTAGGGTCGGGTTAGTCATAGCGTCCATGGAGTTTGCGTGAAAAAAGGACAAGTGCTAGAGCTAGATGAGGATAGCCTTGTTCGGGTGAGTCTCGCTAGTTGAGATGCGTCTATCAGGCCAGCGAGCAAGGCCCGCTGGAACAAAATCAAGTAGCGAAGGTAAAATTCCCTCGTGCTCCGCAAAAAGAGCTAGCTAGCCCGCGCCCTACCCACCACACAAAAATACCAAGCTGGTCCTTGACTTTCCTAGGACTAGTCTAGGTCCCTTTCGTAGTTATGAAGAATGACCTAGAAGACACCTAAGGATGCAAATGGGTCTGGTAAGCACAAGTAATCAGAGAGGTCCCGTTAATGAGCCAGCTGCTGAATGATGAAACTGGGGTCATGCTCCTAGGAGGGAGGTGATCACATGAGAGGTACTGGATGATGATGTTTTGTCAGTCTGGTCTGGAGAGCGCTCAGCGCGTGTCACCTCCTCTCTCTGGATCAGCATACCCTGCACACTCAGGGCCACAGTTGAGTTGAGAATGTATATTCAGAGAGCGTTAAAATGTCCCCTTGGATGTGAATGCCACAGGGATGCACCCACGGTGCTTCAAATGGAGATACAATGGAGATGTTGAAAGTGCTTTGGTAAGAAAATCAGATGAGAAAAGCTGTGCAAGTGTCTCCAATCACCACTGATTGGAGACACTTGCACAACTCCTGCCTCCACCGCCTCGCAAACAAAGTGATGTTCTAAACTGATGTACTTCATGTGAGGATTCAACATATCATCATTCTCAGCCATACTTCCTATGCAAACCGTATTCCTCTGTAAAGAGCTTCATGAGGAGATTTTCCTCGTTGGTGGTGATGGATACACCCTACATCATCATGTTTTTTTACCGTGAAGATGCTTTGGCTGAATTTTGTCCCAGAAGAAAGACGATCCCACAGTCAAAGTACAAATCAAGGTAATCCATCCACTGTGCTCGCCGCCGGCTAAGTTTCAGCTGCATCTTCAAGTACTTCACGGTATAGTGGTCGATATAAGTCGTGGGCTTTTGTGACTGAAGATAGCACTGCCAAATCTGAAAGATGGCCACCGCATCGAGTATCTCCTTGCTTTGGGTGGTGTAATTCAGCTTAGTACCGTACAACTTGTGCGCGTATTAAGGGAGCAGCTTTGACCCGATGCTAAATTCGTGCAGAAGTATTTACCAATGGCTAGTTTGAAGCATCCACTTTCATCTACAAATCTTGGCTGATGTTGGCCAAGTGCGATGCCGGCATGGAGGTTAGAGCCCATTTGAGATTCTCAAAGGCTCCTTGTTTTCTAATCTTAAAAAAAACTCACCATCCTTGTAATTTTGGTTTCATAATAGCACTTAAACTTCTATGTAACACGATGCTAATAACTTGTGGTAGTGGTTCCAAAACCAAAGGAATAAATGCACATCATGAATACAGCCGGCACTTTGTGCTATAATGTGAAGATGTATTCGTAACCAATACTGTTTCCAAATTCAACTTTCCAAAACGCCATGTCACTTTTGGAGAGCTTTGTAAAAAATACATCATACCATCACAAAAATTGGAGCACCTTCTTCAAATTCTCCTCATGTTCCTCCATTGTCTTGCTATGTACCAAAACTTTATTGATGTACATCACCATTAAGTCGACAGCGTATGAATTAAAGATGTTGTTTGTTACCACCATGAAGGTGGCCATTGTCTTGATTGACTGGGAAGGTATAGCCAAAAGAACACAGTGATGGTAAAGGATACAACTGGCTATGTTTTCCACATATTCTGATGTTATTTACATCTGGTAGTACCCAAATTAGAGGTTGACCTCCATGATATAGCAAGCTACATGGAGTTGATCAACGAGCTCCTTGTCCTTTGAGAGCGAGAACTGGTTTTTTTATCTTCAGCTCATGCAACAACTTGTATAATACGCACATTTGCATCTTCCCTGTCATTTTCTTGAGTCCAATCAGCACTGACGCAGTGTATGGAGACAAGGAGGGGCAGATGAAACCTTGCTCAATAATCATGGACAGCTCCTTCTTGCACTCCTGCCGTTGTGCAATGCTCATATTGTATAGTTTACAAATAGGTGGACAAACTCTGCGCTTGAGGTTTTTGCGATGGTCCACATCCCCCATTGGTGGTAGACCCTATGGGAGGGTGTCGGGGAACTTGTCCTCAAAACCTGGACACACCTTCTGAAGCTCCTCAAACACAACAGATAGCCTACCTTCGACCATTGTCTTCTCACGAGTTGCCTGATGCACCAACTCATGCATCATGTACTTCGATTTGTCGAGATCATCCTCCAGGTCTCACATAGAGGCTGCGAGTAAGTTTATCATTTCCTGTCATTGCACTATCGAGGCTCAAAAAGCTTATGATTATAGGTGCCACTGACTCCTTGTGAGGGGCCAAATGCTGCGACACTTCCTCCTTGTTGGTCACCTCCTCAGCATCCTCTCTCTTGGACCAAATAGGAAGTCGATACTCATTGCCTCCATGCTTGAATGGCACAGTATGCGTCTCCTAGTTCTTTTGAGGTTGTATCTGAAGAGGAATTAATGACTAATTATCACATCGTAAAGTTTCATCGGGAGCATCCAGTGTGAAATCTTTATGCAAAGCTTCCCCACACCAATAGGGTGGGGACGTGCTAGGCATCCCACCTTGATGTTACAGTCCACTTGGGTAGCGCTCCACTTCTCACTTGTGAGTGAAGAACCAACTTCCAAGCACAATTCATGCGTGCAAAAGCTTGACTCATGCCACAATCTACCAAGCTCACCAGCTTTCCCTAAGATACTGTCAAAAGAGAAACATGAATAAATCCTCCTCTCAGATCAAATCCCATGCCTTGACATTAGATTCCCCCGATGTTTTGTAAGGAATTCATGTGAGTAGTCAAGAGGTGGTTTGGATTGAGGGGAGCCAGACATAACATCATCTATTTCCAGTTTTCCTTGTTTCTTGCCTCCTCTATTTCCTTTGCTGTCCCCTTTATGGCTTACTTCCCCTTCCCCTTTTACTTATCCTTTCCATTGCCCTTACTTAGAAATCAACAGTCACACACAATGTGGAAGGGCTTGCCATGAGTGTAGCACTTGCACTCCTCCAATGATCACGGATGTGGTGCTACTCTCTTCTGTTATCATAGATACCACTTTAGGAGTGTGGCTATTGGTATGAGCATGCTGCCTTCATGCATCTAAATTTTATATTTCTATGGTGATTCCTAGCAGGTCGTCACAGCAAGGACGGTTTCCTTGAGGCCATTGTTGTGGTGGAATCACAACTTGTGAGGGTCAATGCCATAGCTTGTCATAATCTCACAAAACCTGTGGGTGTACTTGATGACGCCTCTATTTTGGCAAACCCGACACAGCTTGCTACACACGATGCTCCTTAAATTTCCTGTGGAGCACTTGATCAAAAGATGTGTGAAATCCACCCTTGAATTATGCCATCTTAGTGTTGGGTGACCACTGTTACAAGTTGGATTCGACATTATTGTTGCTCTACTGCTATGTGGATTGGAAAGTGTAACTTCATCTCACCAATCTATGGATTCCATCAGGCAGCGAGTAGTCATTACCACATATGTAGTAGGGAGGTGGAGGAGACAAGGAATAAAGTGTCAATGTTGGAAAATTTGACCACTACTAAATATTTGAAAGGCATCGAAGCAATGCTCTGGGGGTGGATCCCCTGTGTTGCTTTCATCGTATCCAGTTAGGAACCATTGCATGATGTTTCCATGGATCCAAAGGCCAAATGGTGGAGCATCACTCTTCTATGTTTCTTGCATGTAAGTTTATCAGTTATAGGTGTGGAAGATTTCTCCAGTTGTAGGTAGTAGTGGAGGAGTGTTGATGGACCATGTCTGTTGAAGATTTTTGTGGGGAATCCTCTTCATAAAGTCTTTTTCTCTTAACATTTTAGTTGAAGAGGGATAAAGTATGCTGACTTACCACAAAACATGCCATTGCATGTTTTGTTCTTTCTGCTGCTATACTCCAGACAGACAATTTGTGTGTGGGTGTGAGACTGAGGTCCAGAAACTGTTTTGAGATTTTGCTGCTATTTTTTGTACCTGAAAGTCCTTTTCCTTAGCACCAGTGGAACTACTGGTGCTGTTCATTGTGATGATGCTTCTATGGCTAGCATTGCTATGATTGAGGAAGGAGTGGTTGCCGGGGAAGAAACCATGTGCACTCCTTCTAGAGGCACATGGATGGTATCGTGTTGTGAGATGTGTGGAATGTTTTTGAGACATTTTCTGCCACAATTCCACACTCAAATGAGGTGCTACCACTGGTTGTTCCTTGAGTCCGAGCAAAGGTGTTGCAGTAGGGTGTTTGGAGGAATGGAGAGAACAACATGTGCAATAAGTGAAGGAGTATGTCGACAGCACACTAGTGTAGTCATTAAGGAACCTGTAAGATACACAATCCGATGCACTCTCCAAACATACTCGAGTTGTTTGGAAGGGAGACAACCATCAACGTGAAATGGACTGAGCAAACAAAGTGCGGTAACTATGATAGATGTCAAATAAGTTCCTCCTTTGGCCCTTTGAAGTCAACTGAGGCCCTTCAACATTCTTGTTTATAATGTAGGAGAGAGCAAAAACACCTAAATTATTTCACAAGGGCAGAAGTGCCTCAGCTAAAACCTGCTCCTCATCGTGAGATTTGAATATCATAAAATTCATTGAATACAAATGAGGTACTTGTAAATTGGTCTCTGAAACATTTTTTACTAAAAATCCAATGAACAAAAAAGTGTAGAAAAATGGGTAAACTTCCAGGAAGTGAACACACAATGTGTGCTGTGCACATCAATTAGGTAGTGAATTAAAATGGCAAGATGAACCATAGATTGACAAGGGAACCTAAGAACGCCATGTTTGATGATGAGTAAAAGGAAAACCAGGTGGACACATTGCTACGAGTGCAACAACAGATTTGCTGGTAAAAAGAAACTTTTGGTCTTATTGGATTAGCATCTCACAATGTTGTAAGAGACAATTTGGTATGGAATGGTTTCGAAAGAGCAAACAACGGTTTTGAAGGAAGAGAAACCAACAGAGGATTGCACAAATTCTGAGTATAAAAACCTTTATTATTATAAAAAGGAGATATGGATGATTCAACAGTCTAGAGAACTTGTCCAATGAGCCACTAAAATGTTATCATGGGATGAGTTTTCTTTTCTATTGAAGTCCGGAGGTTGACAAGGCTGTTGGAGTGGTCTCCAAGATCTTTCATGGAGTGAAGTACATGTTCCCTCAGTTGAGTGGCCAATGACAATGACAAGTGCACCTCATCAATGATGAGAGGAATGAGAGGAAGACAACAAGTTTTCCTCAGTCCAGTCAAA
Organism: Penium margaritaceum; assembly: GCA_023375785.1. NCBI lineage: Eukaryota > Viridiplantae > Streptophyta > Zygnematophyceae > Desmidiales > Peniaceae > Penium > Penium margaritaceum. The sequence continues at coordinate 91,803 of SZWC01004684.1, read as the reverse complement.
TAAAAGAGTATGAAGATAGCCAATGTTTCTGGACATGATTTTTTTGTGATGGAGTTTGTAGGTAAGGTTCATCCGACTGAATCCGCATGAAATTTGCAAGCTGGAAGCAGATGAAACATCATCATTTTCAGCCTCATTGGCAAAATAAACAGGGAAATTTGCTCATGTTCCCAATGTGTTTTCACCCTTTCTCAAGGAGGGAATAACTTGCAAAATGTAATCCTTGATTAACTGCCTATTAATCTCATCCAAACAAGGACCATTGGTCATCAGAATGGTCTCAAAACATGAAGCCGTATAGTACATCACAATACTCCTTGAATGAGCAGTCATTAGCTTGAAAATCTCACCAACTGTACAAAACATCCCTATTCCTGTCATAGATAAGAATATCAGGCCCTTGATGAAATCACCATCAAGAGCCTAGTCTAATATTTCAGTAAAGAAGCTCTTTGAAGAACAACGTGTGGCCAGACGTTCAGCAAAATAGACTTGCAAAGTAGTTATCACATTGCATACATCTCTAGAAAAGACATCTAGAACAACATTATGAACTTGGTATGGGTGTTTTAAGTTCACTCTCATGTTTTTGGACTAACAAATATCCCTCTGATGTTCAAAGTCGTAGTGAATACCTTTGTCCATGATGATGACCTTTTGTGTTGTACCTCAACAAAGATATTGTGTGTAGGTGCACTGGAGATGAGCACAACAAAAATATGTACAAAGTGCTCAGAATTTTACAAGAAATCAAGTTTTCAGGCATAACTTTAGTCACTTTTTGATCATTTTTTCAAGCCACACCATTGGTGGCAGACAGATCATCATGGATCAAAGAAAGGCATTGGTAGTCGCATACTAGTAAACGTCAACCAAACTTTGCGGCCAACATTTGTAGCTTTCTACTTGACTTGTTTAACCACTTTCTTTGATTCTTAATGGATGATTCCAAGTGTTGGTGCTCATCACCTATCTCATTCAATGTTTCAATGAGTGGATTCAGGGAGGTACCAAACAGGAAGCATTCAAATTACTGAAAAATTTTCTTACTAGAGCACCAGCCGTACAATTCGCAAACGTAAAGATCAAATATATCATAGCAAGAGATCCTTTTGATAAAGTGATTGAAGCCTCTCTTCTTGAAGACAATGGGAATGAAATGAAGTAAACGTTGCAAAATTGGTTTCAATTGTTTAAAAGTTTAAATCCCATGGGTATTGCTTGGAATGCAGACACGACATCGTGCACACTCATCATTTGGTGCTCAAATACCGTAGTGTTCTTTAAATTCATCCCTTTTTTGGGAGCCTTTTTCATCATTGTTGTGTTCTTCTAAAACTGGGTCCATTTCAGTTTTTTGTGTGGTTTTCTAGTGGCACTTGTCCATGTTTATGGAAATCTTAAATTCAACCACTTTTCAACTCCATAGCCTTCATTATGGATGCAAAACTCATGCGAGACAGTCAATATATGAATGTTGGATGCTTGAGTTCTGATCATCTCAAGCTGTTGGATCGAAGCCCGGATTTGGCCATCTTCATGCCTCATTTTTTATCTCGTTTGTGCCTCCCCAGCAAGAGAGAATATGGGCTACCAAGTGAGTGGATTTGAAACAATTTTAGGCAAATAACACGGTTAAACCTGGGAGTTTCAGTAGTGATTCTCTTATTCTAATTAGTTCATGAAGGAACTCGTTGGCGAGTAAAATATAATCATTTAGGACAAACATGGATGACAATACGGTACATGAAGACGTAGCTAAAAATCCTTTGTCAACAAAATCAATAGAGGAAGCTCCACTTGTGCAACAATGACAAATTCATGAAGTATAGTCCTTAAAAGGAAGGTCCAACAGAGACACTAAGTTGCTAACTAGAATCCATTATCACAATCCACTCGCTACAATTTGAGTGAGGCCCTAACATGGAGCAACTTTTCATGCATGGCATTGAACTTTACAATAGTTACGAATTAGTAATGTAACTGATAGACTCACCAGGGAAAAAAACCCACCAAACAAAAGATTCTGAGAAGGCTATCAGAGGATTGTCACAAAACTAATCCATGCAAACACTTTGGGAGATGAAATTTCTAAACACCCTCACATAATAGCCACATGTATTACAAACATTTAGAACAACACCAGGCCACTAGATAACTATGGTTGGGTGATTCCATAGACATTGCAACCAAACTACTCTGTACTCCAAGAACTTTGGTGCCATCTCACTTGTGGTTATTTGCTTCTTCAGGATGGCCCATTTGACACCAAAGATATCCTTTGTCACCTCAGAGGGCACAGTATGGCTGTTCCTCAGCTACATTGTATGGCTACATTGAGTCCATGATGCCATGACAAGAGATCAAGATGGCCAGTGTAGCGTGGTAGTGCCGCTCCGACCGGTTGAAGGAGCCACGTGGCTCAAGCAGGTTCACCTGGAACTGTGGGCGGTGAGAGGGGATGGCTTGAGGGTTGTAGACCCTCAATCACCGTGGTTTTGGCCTAGTCGGCCAAGGATATCATCGAATCCGTTACAACCGGCATACCAACAGGTCTAGTGGGAGCTCAAGGCTCACAATGGCCGTTGGATCCGACTACATTAGGTGTTTCATGAGAACAAGGAGAGGAGGTGGGAGGGGTTGGAAGAAGGGTACAGAGTAGAGTAAGTCTTCTCTTTTTCTCTCTATATCCCTTTTTGTATCACGGTTTTCACTCCCTCATACTCCTGCCTTGGTTTTATTCTCTCTCTTTCTCTCTCTCTCTCTCTCTCTCTCTCTCTCTCTCTCTCTCTCTCT
>SZWC01004684.1:64195-74287 GCA_023375785.1 Penium margaritaceum | reverse complement strand
GGAGAGAAGGGTCTGAGTGAGTTTGAATAATTCTTCTTTGAAGTATGTATGGTGCTTTTTCCCGTCTGTGTGATGTCATTTCCTCATATGTGGTGACTCCCGCTTGTGTCATATTGTGTCAACTTGTGATGTGCTCTGTTTTGGGTGTGCACCGAACTTTCTCCTTTCACCAGGTCTTACGTTGTTCTGTCCCCTCTCTGTGGCCTGTGGCCATGTCCACAATTATCTCGAGCATCACCTTTGGCCTGTCAGAGCCCTTTAACTTCTGTTTCCTGATGTATTTCTTCCGTGCACTTGTGGTCCCTAATTTATGTCATGTTGGGAAGGTAGGCCACCATAACCAACTCCCTTGTTCTTCTGTTGACATTTTTGTAACTCACTCAATCATATCTTGGCGTTTTCTTTATCGTCCACCTCACTCCATCCCACTGTTTCTTCTACACAAGAACATTGTTCCTATCACTGTCTCCTCTCCTGGTGCACACATCCCATTGCGCTAGAGTAAATGTCGTCGGCAGTCTCCTGTGTCCTTCGCATCATCCACCATTTTCTGCCATCAGACATGTGCGCCTGCAACAGCACCCATAGAGTGATCTCGTAAATGTCATCCGTCATCCATGTTAGTCTTGGTGATAGATTAGGAAATTGTGATGTGTCTGTCACAGTTATCTCACTCATCATCCATCTCATTGTCCCCACAGTGTCCGATGCCAAGTCTGTGTCTGCCTACATTTAAGGTTGCCTCTCCTGCTTCCTCTTATGACTTCATCTGTCATCTCTTCGTAATACTCATGATTAACCTTCTGTGATAAAAAAAAATTATATCTATCAACAGTTGTAACACATCTGTTGTCTCAGCATCAGACATGTCATTTGGTGTCTGTAGGTATCTCTCTAAAGTTTTCTCTGCCAAGGTCCTCTTCTCTTGTGAATCCTGCCTCATCTCCTTCCACAGTCAGCTCTGATCCTCCTGGTGCCTTCACACCTCCATCTTCCACCTCTACACTTCATGATGCTATGGAATTGGTCATGGAAGAGTTCCAAAGCTAATTCAAAGCAGTGCAGAGAGAGCAAGCCAGTGGTGCAATCAAGGTGATTGTGGCGGACACCTCCATTTCAGCACATGAGCTTTCACTGCAGATCACGGGGTCCGCCTTACCAATCCCAAAAGCAGCTCTAACTTCTCCTCCTTATGGTGAGTCAACTGGGAAAATACCTCCGCCTAACTTCATCTCCATAAGCAGTTGGTCAAGCAAAGCAGACGAGAAGAAGCCCAAGAAGAAATAGTTGATGGACCATTGAAATTCACCGGTGCAAAAACTCTCTCTAGGTTGTTATCATTATTGGTGAAAATGCCAATCACCTCCTGTTTTTTCACCCACAACCCTTGTATACCCCGAGCTTGAAACAGGAAGCCCCATTTGCCCCTACCGCAGAACAATGAGCCCCATTTGTCCCTGCCTCGGAACAATAAGCCCCATCCGTCCTTGTCCGGCAACAATTAACCTAATCTGCCCCCCACGTTTTCACCATGCTCAAACAGTGATCCATGTTGCTGTTTAAGCATGGAAGAATTGGGCATGAGGTGCTAGGATGCGGCCCTCCATCTTGGCCGTCACAATGGAGGGCCGCGATAGCATTGAGGGGGGAGGGGGAGGTGGGGGATTGCCGGTGAATGTCTGTCAGTTGTTACTTTGCCAACCGCTGCCACCCCCCCTCCCCCTGCCTCTTGCAGCCCACCAGCCCACCCACCCATCCGCTGATTGAGGCCCTTGTGACTGAGGACCACGATGGAACGGACGGCCAGTAAGCTACCGGTAAGCTGGGGGAGGGGGGGGGGGACTTGACCATGGATTCCGGCTGACGGGCGTCGGTCAGAATCCCCGCTTCAATGATGGGGATAAAGAAAATCCCCAATTCTTTTCTCTTACATTTTGTTCAAATCTATGCCCTCTTTTGAGAAACAAACTCTAGAAAAAACCCACCCCCTAATTACACCCAGGGTTTGTGGTTTTATCTTTGCGCGAGCACATGCTGGGCCCTGTGGTAGAAGGACCCAGCAGGTTCAGTTTCAATGCATGGGGAGTCTCGGACCCCCCATACAAAATCCTTGCAAACCACCCTTGAATACTCACAAGTCCCTTTGTAAAGGGGTTTGTTATTGTTAGGCAAAGAAATGTTGACGTCAGCATGTCGACGCCGCATGCCATGCAACATCAACATGCTGTCTTTTGACAAACAAGAGGGGAAAATCTAAACCTGAAACTTGTGTATGCGCATAAGGGTTGAATGAGGCTTATTATTGCAAAGCAGGGGCAAATCAGGCTTTTTGTTCCGCGGTAGGGGCAAATAAGGATTATTGTTCCGAGGTAGGGGGGAATCAGGCTTATTGGAGGGGTGTTGGTTTGAGCCCCAGACAGCCCTGCCGATTCATTTGGTAGCCAAAACCCTTGGTCAGTTGATCTCGTTAGACCCGGACTCAGTGCTTCCAGGATTCTAGTTAGCTTCTTGGTTATTGTCTTGGTGATTTTGCTTCTCATATGCTATCGGATTCTATTGTGATGATGTGACTCCCGCAAGTGAGTCTTCACTTGTGGGATGGCGGGATAGGTGAACTAAGTGCTCACTCTTAGTTACAAATAATTCAGTTTTGCTTATTGTGACTCTCTCTCCTTGGTTCTTAATTATTTTGGATACAACCCTTTGGCTCCACATGATCTTCCACCTGAATCCCACCTCCCTATCTGAGATAAGACAAGACTCTTGTAGCTGTTTTATCTCTACATGTACCGCCAACAACCTCCCCACCTTCCCTCCAGGTATGGAACCTCCACTGCACAAGCACCTCCGAACAGTGCTGCTGAAACTGCATCTTCCCTTGCCATTTACAGAATTCACAGCCGTATCCTAGCATTAACCTCTCACACTAATCCATATGGTGTTATCGGGGCCATTCTTGACACAACTGCTAGCATAGCCGCCACCTTCTCCGTCACAGCCAGAGCAAGCACATGTTCCACCGAAACTGTCATAGGCCGTGCCACTGTTGCATCAACTGAGGCGCTACTTTCACTCTCCTTCCTCGCTGCAGCTACAGCTAGCATTGCTGCTCAGGTCACATTGGCCTCATTGGTCATAGCCGCTGCCACTGCAGCCGACGCGAATTCCAGCACAAACAGGCTTTATCTTCTCGATTGGAAGGGCAGCATTCCCTTGGAAAAGTGGCAAGCAGGGGTGCATTGAACTTAGCTCGAGTGAATCCAAGTCTGTTGCAATTGGCTCAGGTACGTGTGAAGCTGGCTGGTTGTGTTGCCTACTATGATAGCCGCGGGTACCGATTTTCTAAATCACTCTGCATTGTGATAAGTAGAGCACAAAGACCACAGATGATTATAATGGCACACACCAGCCTCCTGCACCAAGAATATCAATGGCGAGCATCAATTTGTTCGTGAGTGCTTAGCTACTGGCATTGTTCGGGTTCTATGGGTAGACACATGGTCACAGCCAGGTAACTTCCAACAGGCACGCCTTCAAATGTGCGGTTCACGCTGTTGGGCTTGTATGTACCCATGATCACGGATGATGTATCCTCGTTATCTGCATGATAGTTCTGCCAACACTCTCATGCATTCTTGTGTGTGTAATCTCAGTGGGGCATGTGGATTTTGTGATTGTGGGCATGATAGAATGCTAATTACTGTTCATTGTTTGATCATTCCATGGCCCACATGCACATTCACACATGTAGAGGGAAATGAGTGACCTGGATATGCCTGCCAGTTTAAGTCACGCATGGTGAAGCCAGCCTCTCCAAGCAACAGCCTCACTCTCCTAAGTTCCAACTCCGGACCACATGATTTCCCCATGAGTGGCTCTTGACTGTTTGGTTTTTCTTGTGTCTGGGGCTTGGTACAGAACACTTGAGGATGCCCTGCCCTATCTCCAAACTTGAACGTGGGTTCTGAGGGAGTTGCTTTATGTTCTCAGCTATTCATCCTTAGGGGGCTGCCATGTTAGCTTTGGTATGTGCATCGGTGAATAGCAGTCCTCGGCTTTTATGCTATGTGGTTGTGCTCAACCCTCGTGTGGCTGTGTGACCTCCCTTGTGTGATGCACGAGAGAATACATGCTTACCAGTCCTTAGACGTTCATTACCTGAGTCTTACCTTTGTCTTGGTTCAAAAAGCAAGTTTCTAACAAGTGCCACAAGCTTTCTCCATAGTTCTCTTGGTGTGGGGTTCTCTACACTCTCCCTTTTCCTTCAAGTTTCCTTAACTTGTACTCTCAATTCTGAATGCTACTTTAGGGCTTTTTTTTGTTTAGTTCAATGATTAAGCATTGTGAGAGATTAGAGTATTGCTTTGAAAAGTGCGTCCAATAGCCCACTTTTCAAGTTTCCTTAGCTTGCACTCCCACACTTATACAAGTCCCTTAACTCTGCGAGTGGTCTTTTTTTTTCTTACATTTATGGCCCACCGTGCACCAACCATGGAATGTCTACTCCCTAGGCACTCTCCAAAGTATCACTCCAAAATCTCCCAGTGGTTAAACATTGACCAAAACAAACAATGACTACTCCACTTCTGGAGACATTCCATGGATTGGGTTTTCAATCGATCTCCAGCCGATTGATATCACGCCGGGCAGAACGTGGGTGATTCATAGGTTTGAGGTGCATAGCACTAGATTATTTGAGGAATTGGAAGAAATGGATAACTTGTGTTAAGTGGTAAGTGTCCTATGCTGACAAGTGTCGACAAGTTGAGCGCATAGATACAATTATGAGAATCACAACGAGGCATCTGTTGGGTCTTTAGCGCTCGAGCAATGCGACGTGTGCGACATCACATGGTGAGTGGTCGCTTCAAGAAACTCCGCCAACAATTCAGGGGGCTTCGAGAATATTGTTACCCCGAGCAGAATGTAGGTGGTTCACAGGGATGGGGTGCGGGAAAAAAGACAATCCGGGTGTTTGGGACAAATGGATAATTTGTATTAAGAAGTAAGTGTACTTTGATGACATGTATTGAGTGCCTTGAGCATATGTATACAATGCCGAGAATGAAAATGAGGCATGTGTCGGGTCAACGGAATTTGAACCGAGCGATGCGTGCAAGGTCACGCCGTGAGTGGATGATTTGAGAAGCTCCGCCGAGAAGTCGGCTGGCTTCAAGAATATCAAGGCGCTTCTTCATCAAAGTCTAGCGCCGTCCAGAATTTGACCGAACAATATCAAAACATCGATAGAGTTTGCGTTAGTTCTTTCGACCATTCTAGAAGGTGGTCAAATTTGTCAGGAACTTAAAAAACGGAACACTGGAGGTCGGGGCAGTTGGCCAAAATGCTCTCGGCTGAATTTCATACGACTCTGGAAGTCATCGCACGTTGGTCCATGAATGTAAGGACAAAAAATCCCACTCGCGAAGTTTAGGAACTCCTGTACGTCAGGGACATAACACTTCTCCCCCCTTTTAGCTGCGACGTCTCGGCGCGTTATTTGACGTAGGCCAGTGATGACAAAAGTAACCACCGATCAGATGATCGATATCTCGGAGGTTGTCGTAGGGCTTAACGCTGTTGTGCGCAGCATCGTAGCCATGCCACTTGAACAGTTATTGGTTTTTCTCAACGATACTGATGTCCGAGGATATCTTCAAACATGTACTCTGTATCCTCGTCCACTTGTACTTGTTGTGCTTTGTGCCGTTCCTGTACAGTTTACTGTGACCACTCGGCCGTGTCCATACTCATGCAGATCCCTGAGGCGGGCGGCCCTGGTGGCACCGGCGCGACGACAGGCGGCGGACTACCAGCCGGGAGCTGGTCGACCACTGTACCAGAGCCCCAGATGCTACCTGGACTCTCTCCTGTGTCTTCTACATCTTGCAGGCATCTTTCGGCGGACTGGCCATGAGGCCTATTTGCATGTTTTTGCATTGTGTTTTCACTGTCTATCGATGGATGCATGAATGTGACCACTCGTAGTGTCCGACTTTTGATTTTGCACGTCCAGGTTCAGACGGCGTAGCATTCTGACATGTGTGCGCAGAGTTACGGCCAAAACAGTGATTTTGGGTCAGTTTTAGGACAGTTCTTGGACTGCCGCGTGCGACACCCGCTGTGTGCCGCGGCAGGTATTTATGCCTTGGACATGTCATTTGTTATTTCTCTCTGCATATGCTATATTGAAGCATTCTGACACTTTGCCTTGTGTCTCCTAGCCAAACCCATGCCGTAGTGTGTACGACCTGTGACTGTCGTCACCGTCTGATCAGGCACTTACGCCTAGTCAGCGGCTACGTTGCTAGGAAGCTTCCACACATTCTCTCATGGTATCAGAGCAGTGAGACAGTTCTCACTGAGCTGCGCAGCACAGACGCAGCAGAGCAACAGCAGTGAGAGTCACCGCTACAGCAGAGGTCCTGAGGCCTATCGGAGACAGCCGGTCGCCATCTACGCAGCCCCACCCACCACGTGAGATCACAGCACCAGAGGCAGCAGCAGCGTTGTGCACCACCACGCGAGGTGCGTGGCGGCTGCAGTGAGTTTAGCCGCCCCTCCCACAGCCGCAGCAGTAGAGCAACAGCATCAGAGGCGGCGGCAGCAGCAGCGCAGCAGCAGCGGCGGCAGCAGCAGCGCAGCAGCGACAGTGGCGGCAGCAGCAGCGCAGCAGCAGCGGCGGCAACAGCAACGCAGCAGCAGCAGCGGCAGCCGCGGCGGCAACAGGAGAGCAGCAGCAACAGTAGCAGCAGCAGCAGCGCGGCAGCGGCAGCAACAGCAGCGCGGCAGCGGCAACAGCAGCAGCGCGCGGTGGCGGCAGCGAGCAGCAGCCGCAGCGCGCAGCGCAGCAGCAGCAGCAGCGCAGCCGCTGCTGCCACCGCTGCATCCACAGCTACATAGCTGCAGCTGCAGCTGACAGCGCAGCTGTAGCAGCAGTTGGGCGGAAGCTGCTGCGCAGCTTCCGTGCAGCGTCCGCGCGGCCACCGCAGAGCGGCTGCACGCGAGCGCAAATTTATATGAAAAAAAAGGAGACAAGCTGACGTCAGCAATTTTTGCTTGCTGACGTCATCAGTCGTGCTGACATCAGCAACCACCTGCTGACATCAGCACCATAGTCAAATTTTTGGCCGGACAGTCAAACGTTGCCAGCGTTTCAAATCCTCGAGAAACGCTGACGCTTTTAAAATCCGACAAACTTCATCCGTCGCCCCATACTGAGCGGCGACATGAGCCTGTCCGACAGCAAGGAGAAGGGATCAGGCGATCCCTCCTCCTCGTCTGGCATACTGAGTCCACACTCGCAGGCCGTTGAGGACCTGCGCAGCCAGCAGAATGAGATGCGTCGTCTCCAGAGAGAGCAGACTGACGCTATCCGCACGCTCACTGAGCTTCTGCGCGCTCAGTCCACGGCTCCTCCGCGGATTTCTGAGGGAGCTGCCGGAGTTGCGGTCTCTACCCAACATTCGGTCCAGGCACCCGTGACAGGCGCTTCACTTGACCCACCACCTGCTGACCTCCTTGATGATGAGCCACCACACGATGAGCCATTCATGCCAGGCATCACGGATGGTTCCCAGGAGCAGGAGATTCGAGTTCTCCAGGAGCGCCTCCGTCAGCTGCAGACGGGTACCCGACCTCCACCGGTTTCCCCAATACGATCATCACCTGACTACCCTGGCAATCACCCTCTCCCAGGAGTTTTTCCCGTCTCTCGTCCTCCTCAGCCTGTGGTTGCTCTCCCTACGGAGCGGCAACCTAAGGACTTTGAGGCACCACCTCCACGGTATATCAGCGAGGATGGTTTCGACTGCTGGGAGATCCTGTTTCAGGTGTGGGCTACATCTGAGGGAGTGTGGCCATACTACCACAGCCCGTACCAGTCTATAGACCCAGCACAGGCACTCACAGCAGCCCGGGCCATGCGCGGACTTCTCTACGCCATGCCACGCGAGACTGTCGTCGACTTCCGCCCCTTCCTTGGCGAGGCTGGCACAGGCACCGACGCCGATCCCCGTGGAGGCTGGAATCTGGCGTTATCCCTGCTGGCCGCAAAGACGCACGCCACTAGTGCGTCACACATTCGTGCTTTCCATTCGCTTCGTCAGGGGCCTGCGGAGTCTTAGCGGATTACTGGCGACACGCGTCTGGGGACCTCAGGAGGCACACAACTGTGGGCGCTTCGGACAATTATGCTCAGAGTTCACCTTGAGTACACCGACATCTTCACACGGTACAGCGACGCTGCCCTCGAGCCTTTCTCAGCCACTCTGTAGCTGCTCCCTTGGGCGCATCAGCTTTTCCTCCAGGTGACTTCAGCCCATGAGGCAGCAGTAGCGCATCAGGAAACCTCCCTCGCTGCAGCAGTTGTCGCATCACCACCATCTTCCCTCCTGCAGTCACCCTCATCCACCTCCACCATGACTACCTCATCTTCCTCCTCCTCTTTGATCCCGTCTACATGCACACAGACACAGGGCGTTGCAGCAGCCGCCCAGGGGAAGAAGAAGAATACGAATCGTGGATAAGGTCAGCAGCAGTCGTCATCCAGTGGTAGCAATGACCGTTCTGTGCACTGCTACAACTGTGGAGGCGCCCATCGCTACACCGAGTGCCAGCAGCCGCTTGACTGGGCGTGGATCACCCGTGGGCTTCAGGCTGCTCATGCTCTTCATTCCACGTCCGGCGCGTCACCCGCACCCTCCTCGGGACATGCGGCGGCCACGACTGCAGCTGTTCCTGCGTCCTCACCGGTGAGCAACAGCGATCCGGACCCACGCGACCGCACCATCGCCGAGCTTCGCCATCTTCTGGCGCTTCGTTTTCAGGGAGGTGCGAGTGTGTTGTCATAGTCAGGAGGTTCACAGACTGCTTGTTCGTCCGTTCCAATGGCTCGTGATGACGCGTGTGGGGGAGCACAGTCAGCATGTGATGATGATGGGCCTGACTACAGTGACTGGAATCATGAGTCTCATCTTCTTGATGTATGTCGTTCCTCCCCACTGACGGCTCAGCGTCCCTCTCATGCCGAGTGTTCCATTGCTCGTTGTACAGTGACGTCCACCAATCGTGACTCCGGTGGCACTTGGATCATCGATTCTGGGGCCACCCATCACATGACGTGCCATCGTAGTGACTTTGTCGTACTCGGTCCTGTCACGACTGTCCGTTCTGTTCGTACAGGCTCTGGTCAATCCTTGCCAGTCCACGGTGTGGGGGTTGTATGTTTCGACGGTCCATCTGGCCCTTGTATCTTTCTAACGTGTTGTTTGTGCCTAATCTTGAGCTCAGCCTGCTTTCTGTGCGTGCCTGCACTCTGATGGGTCTCTCTGTGGAGCACACCGCTGATTCAGCGATTATGACTGCTACTGACACTCGTAGCATTGTCCTACATGCTTCAGTCATAGATTATTTGTATCGTATCGCTCGGCCCTCCTCCCCTTGCTCTCCCTCCTCATCCGGTCGCATTTTTGTCACTGGTGTTCTATCCCTGGAACACCAGCGGTTGCTTCATCGTCGCCTATGTCACGTGGGCTCCAACACTGTGTCGAAGCTCATTCGGACACAGCCTGCTCATGGTCTTGACGTGGCTTCTTTCGAGAAGCCACCCAAGACCGACTGTCTTTTCTGCGCTCAGGGGAAGATGCACCGGTGCACCTACCCAGACTCGCGTTCCCGAGCGCTTAGGCCTCTCGAGTTGGTCCACTCGGACCTTCTCGGTCCTCTCCCGGTAGAGTCCCTGTCCGAGAGGGGCCGGTATGTTCTGACGTTGACTGATGATTTCACCTGCATGCGCTGGGTCTAGACTCTGCGTCAGAAGAGTGACGTCGCCCTTGCGGTTCGGCTCTGGCTTGTGATGGCTGAGCGTCAGTCTCGCCACACGCTACATACGTTTCGCTCGGATCGCGGCGGCGAGTTCCTTGGTGAGATGGACTCCTTCTTTGCTGAGCACGGGATTTTTCACCAGGTCTCCGCTCCTGCTACTCCACAGCAGAACGGTGTATCTGAGCGCTGGAACCGCACCATGGAGGATGCAGTTTGCGCCATGCGGTCTGAGTGCGGTCTCCCGGAGTCTTTCGCCTTCGAGGGCTT